>JAGDQP010020558.1:0-33102 GCA_022664845.1 Lepisma saccharinum | reverse complement strand
CCTGTAATTTTATTTTTTACATTTATTTTAAGGCCTTTAGGCAACTACGGCGCTCAGGCCGTATGGATGTTGATGGGATGAATTGGTGGAATAAAGAAAGTGGGAGGAAACGAGAGTATCCTGAGAAAACCCGCACACATGGTGTAGTCCACTACAAAACGGTGTTGTTCATGGCATGAGCAGGGATCTATCCGACGACTCCTAGTAGCACCAGACGGTGAGCGCTCTACCAATTGAGCCACCGTGGCTCCCACGTACTACCTGTGTCTAGATTTAAAGAAAGAAAATAATTTTAATCTAGTTTTCAAAGCGAGCCATGAGAGAGAAAAGATCGGATGATAAATGTTCGCTTTAGTTAGCAGAAACGTAATTTTTTTTATTAATCGATTGCTCTGTAATTTGAAAATGACATTATTTTTGCTTTTATGACTATGGAAGTGCGTGACAGTTTTAAAGGTCTTGAAAATGTATGTTTAGGTACGTGACATGGCAAATAATCTTCAGCTTCTCGTATAAATTTCTCGCATTATTTTCAGCTCCATCATAGCTGAACACGCCTGCTTTTCACATCAGACTCTTTACATCGTACTAATATTTTTGCATATTGTATTTTTTAAAAACTGTGAGTCGTCTCTCTATCTCCATCTGACTGACAGATACAGTATATAGACACTTACACACGTGCGCATAGTGTATATACAAATTTACTACGGGGTGGAATTAAGTAACATATTTAGGGAAGAAGTGAAAATAGTCTTAAATGCTGTCACTTTGACCACATTGTTAAATTTTAGCACAGATATGTTCTGCTAGAAGATTTTGGAGGAAGATCAAAACATGTTTCGTAGAAAGACAGGAGAACTTCAGCCTTGTTACATGTTAGCTTGTTTGAGAGATTTTGCTGATTCTAGCAAGAAGTTTAAAGCATAAGCTTAGGAGGCTAGTGGTACAAAATTGGAAGCAAAGTTCGTGTTAAGTAAGGATTCACTTTATACTTAATCATCTTACAACACATTCGCAACTCTTAACGCTTAATAGGATTTGGCAAAATCCAGAAACTATCAAAAGGCTGAAGAATATATTTGTGAGGAATGTTTCTTCCAAGGTACGTATTTTGTTTACAGTACGTCCTGATAGACTCTGCTTATTTATTTTTACATCGAATTTCTTCAATATATAGTGACAAAAGTGACGGGATTTATTGTAGTCTTCGTACCTTGGGTAAAACTATAGGCTGTCATCGAGACAACTTTGGTTTTACCCCTGCTCCCGCCACATTTTAAAAGTCTTCTTCCCTAGGCTGCTAAAACCTCGTATTGAAACATTAACTTCGAAAAACTATACGTTTTCACTTCATTGCTTTAATTTTTTTTAATACAAGAAGTTATCAAAAGTGGACTCATTTGTCGTGTACAATATATAAATTTTAAAAGAAACTCACTTTTCAATCTAGTTAAAAAAAAAACAAAAAAACAACTATGGTGTGTATCACAAGGTGTGTTCATCTTAGTAAAAGCACTTGCTGAGAGCGAAGAATGCAATTCAGCGATGAAATCTACTTTATAATGTTATCTCCAAAGAACGGCCTATGCCCCCGACAGAACAGTCGTCCTTAGAAGTTTCGTACTTTAGACTTCTTTTTAATCAATTGGCGTATTCTTTACTGTATCGTTAAGATTAATATTCGCCCTACTTATTTCAAGTTAGTTTAGTCAGTTTTGCAGTAATCGACCGTATTAACTTACAAATGTTATTATAGTTCTGTATACGTAGTGGTCTCAAACAGGTCGGGTCAGATGCATTCGGGTGACAGGTCGAATCGGGTCAGAGTTTTCGACTCACAGGGCAGAGCAGATTGAGGCTCAGAAGCGACACACTCATTACAATTTTTCTGTTTCGTGATTATCAAACGAATCACCTTTAATTTTTTAATCACAATAATACTCTATACTCAACATAGTATTATTGACTATTTCTGCTCATCTCACAGAATATTGAAAAGAAGCTAATTGAAGTACTAGATATCCTAAAAGTTACGCAACCCGCCCAAACACCGTTCTAACCCTGAAATTGACCCTTGGATATGGAGAATTTTGTAAGCCAGCGAAACATTAATTCTAATTCAGACACGGTTGTAAGAAATGTTGCCGGGTCTGATTGTTATTATTTTACAAACTGTGTATTCTCCTTCACAAGACCCATTTCCCCGTGTTCCTAGATGGCTGTTCATCGAATATAAAAAAATAATCCCTATCTAAAAGCTTAGGTGCTTTGCCTAGGAGTGTTATTGGTGTATTCGTTATTATTATTATTACGTTGGCATCTTGCAACGTCGTTGGCGGAGAGTGACACTAAAAATGTTTCATATATGTCTATCTCATTGTCCTTTTCAAAGAAAAAGAACAAAATTGAAAACGACCGGAAACATTTAACAACTGACTAGACTTGCTAACCCTGGAGAAAAATGGAAATCAGTTTTCCTCATTTTCACTACTTTCATGCGATAAACAAGTGATAATAAAAATTCGCACTTTAAATTTGAGGACTTGCACGTTATCGATGAGCAGCCATACAAACTCTCATAATTATAGCTTGAAATAATTATTTTTCGAAGTAATCCCTTATTTTAGACCCAAACAATGCCAATTCAAAAAGTAAGGATGCTCAATATTTTGTGTATTTAGTAAATCCTGAACACAGAAAAATGATTTAAACCAAAAGACATTTAGTATTAATTTGTGTGTACAAAGGCAGGTAATAAAAAATCCAGGATTAAGATAAAATAAATAAATATTATTATAAAAACAGTTTAACAAAGCACATGTAGCATTCTTCTGTGCGTTGCACAGTACTCAGAAATCCTAAATACAAGTACTTTTGGTAATTTGACTGTCCTTGATTCGATAAAATGTATACTAATTCAATGCAAAAAGAATATTTAGCAGTATTTGTGTACATGTTTTAAGAAGCACAACTGGGTGAAGAAACCTTAATAGAATGATAAAAACAGAAGGAATATTTATAATGTATGCAAGATTCTTCTGTGGTTGAGAAGTTCAGCGTAATTCGTTTGAAAATAATCCGTATGTTTTCAGTCATCGTCTCCATATTTTCCGTTAGCCCTGAGCGATTATTAATTGTGCTTAGTTATTAATGCGATGAGTGTGATTACTTGTTGCTACTGTACAATTCTAGTAACGAATTTTTAGTGGAGGTAATTTAATTAGCTGTTAATCTGTTAATTGTTTTATCTAAACCGATATAATAAAATACCCATTTCGTTGCACCCCTACGGTTAGAGCGAATGGTAGGAAACGGCTACGCAACGAAAGTTACATTACTGTAAAACTCCTGATATTCTTTAAGGATTTCTTGTAGGAGCTAATGGGAATGTATCATTCTTATCCCACTACACCTCTCCAACTCTCCTCTCTCTGTTACTACAATTATTGGAGGGGATGTACCAGCCAACTCTCATCACAGTTGTTTCCACGGTATAATTCTTTGCTATTCACGCATTGTTAGTTTTTAATTTACGAATAGCGGTGCAGCAGGGAACACATGTTTCACAAGGCTTGATGGCTGATTTACACTGAAGTGCCAAAGGTCATGGGATAGCGGGAGGGAACTACTTGACGGCGCGGTAATATCGCCGTAAACAGATCTAACGACGAGAAACAGTTGCAGTGTGGTCAGTCGGACTTTCGTGAGTACATTGAAACGTCGTGTACTGTAGTGATGGCAAACCGACGGGGATTATTGGCGTTGGAGCGCGGGATAATAGTTGGTGCTAGATGAATGGGGCATTCGATTTTGGAAGTCGTCCGGACATTGAATTTTACTTGTTCCACAGTGTTAAGGGTGTACCGTGCGTTGTGCTGTGGAAACATTACGACCGCGACCAGCGACGGCTCGGCCAAACATACAAGCAACAGTGCGTGATCTAACAACAGGAATCTATGCAGGACGTCCCAAGAACGTGTCTCAGAGGGCGCAATTTGGTCTCCATGGGATATGGCAGCCGAAGACCGGAACGTGTGCCGCTACTAAATGCTGTCCATCGGCGGCGGCGACTCACATGGGCCCGGGAACACGTGGATTGGGCCTTAGAGGACTGGCAACATGTAGCGTGTTCAGATGAGTCACGTTTCCAATTGGTACACGCGAATGGGTAGGGTCAGGGTGTGGCGCAGACCCTATGAGGACAGGAACGAAGTTGTCAACAAGGCACAGTGCAAGCTGGTGGTGGCTCCGTCATGGTGTGGGGTGTGTTTACCTGGCATGGTTTTGGTCTTCTGGTACGCTTGAACCGGACATTGACCGGTCAGCGTAATGTTCAGCTGCTTGGTGACCATCTTCAGCCATTTATGGACTTCTTGTACCCTGCCAACACTGGGGTTTTCCAGAAGGACAATGCGCCATGTCACCGAGCCGCAGTGGTGCGCGACTGGTTTGAGACATTCAAGCAACTTCCAACGCATGATTTCCCCCCCTAGATCGCCGGACATGAACCTTATCGAACACATGTGGGATATCATCGAACAGGCTATTCATGTCCAGGATCTTCCTCCACCCAACAACCACTGAATTGTGTATAGCAATGGAGACTGCAGGGCTGCACATGCCTCCAGCGGACTTCGAACTACTTGTCGCGTCCCTGCCTCGTCGAGTTGCTGCACTTCGCCTTGCTCAAGGGGATCCCACACGTTATTAAGTATTTATCCTATGACATTTGGCACTCAAGTGTATATCGTAGTTGTATTACCTTATTCTGTGTAGTTAATGAGGATATATTTTATTTATTTGATAAACATTCTTTAGCTATTTAAAGCAAAAAGAAATAAACATAAAGAAGTAATTTTGACTAGGCATATCTTCCACTCGTTTATCGATCGAGGATGGGGAATTCAGCCGCGTGTTCCGGCCCAGTGTTTGCAGCAGTGTACGTACGAGAATGTGTATCTTACCCCTCCTGATAATTCCAATCTTCGACTCCACGGTGGCTGTCACTTTGGTGTTTGCCCTTCCACTGAAGGAACAACCCCAAGGAATCGATTCAAACGACGAGGTCATAACCTCCATATTACAGAAACTTCGCGTGTGGAAGGTTAGAGAGGAATCATCGAATCGTTGTATCGCTGGCTCCAATAGAGCCAGACAGCCTGTGAGAATGGAAAAACTATTCGTTACTGCGAACAGGTGTTTCCTTGACAAAATAAGTTCTCAATAAGAAAGAGAAAAAGTGTATTTTCGTAGTCACTATAAGGAGATGTCATGCAATTCATTGAAACTACGAAATATCATGCACATTTTTTAAGCATTGATTTGAGAACTTGTTGCTAGAAACCTGACTTGTACTTGAACATACTACATTATCAAGCATGTAACAGTAGTAATTACGGAATTCTCAAATGAAGTAGTACCGAGGGTTCGTAGCTCAGTTGATAGAGCGTTGGCTTCGCATTCGGGAAATCCTCGGTTCGATACCAGTGGGCGACAATCCAGGGGTTTTCTTTTCACAGGCAAATGCCGGGGTGGTATCTTCAACTCAGATCATCCTGGCTGATTCCTTGCTTCATCCTTTCCCCAACCATATCCCGTCATGCCTAAAGACCTCAAATAAAGTTTTAAAAAAATGATGTAGTGACTGCTTTAATTTTTATTTTTGGTAAATGTGAAATCAGTAAGAATGATACGTTTTCGTCAAATTTCTTCTTAGTACAAAAGAAGGGGGAGTTGAAAGCACTTAGTTCATGTAATAGAATTCTAGAATTGCTAGATCTGTTCTATTCGGTCTTAACATTGCAATATAATAATTGTGTATTTTCAAGTTTGAAAAGGTTAGGAGCGCACTACTACCGGACATTAAGTTCATCAATCTATATTTTTTTTAAATATTGCCCTTCGAATGTAGTGGCGGCCAAAATGAATTCCACAAAATGTAAATTGAAGCTTCACGTAATAAGGAAGTATAGATACAGTGTTTACATACGATATGTTATGTCTTTAAGTAAATTCAGATACGTCCAGAAAAGCTTGAAAGTTTCACAATAGAGTTCTCGATACATTATGCAGGTTGATTGAATTAGGCTGTCGGACTTTTATTATAGTTGGATACTTCTTCATTATGTTGATAGCAATAGCAGTAGGTAACTAGAATCGTCCTTTACTTAGTTCTTGGGTAGATGCTGTCGAAATTGTAGTTACAATGTTTTTTTGTTTTTTTTTAATTTATCCTGTTTTCATATAGTAAGTGTCAGTTCATTTTAGATAAAAAAAAAACGTTCATAAGGTCATTGGACAAGAAAATTTCCCCGCCTGACGGACTTAACCTAATGGGCTGGAACGAGCCTGTGTTGATTTCATGTAGTAATTAGTTCCTGTTACGAAGCTGTTTGTAGTCAAAATGCGTAACACACTGCGTATCTGTTCCGTCCTCAGCTCTAGCGACTTTTACCGGTTGACTTCGATGTCCGCCACTGTTGACAGACACGTATGACAGTATGTTTTGACACACCCACAAATGCAGCACATTCTCGTGATATATTATTCGCGCCATATCCCTTATTTGCCACTCAGTTACGTCAGTACTGCGACCAACACACGTTCCACAACTTGAGCTGAACCTCGTGGAGCACATGGCAGCGCTGTTTCATGTGCAGTCCTCTCTCTTGCTCTCTGGTCACGTCATTAAAAGCGTGGTGTGTAATTTTTTGTTCGGTAAGCCTATATAAATATGCAATCGAATGCTGTTTCATTCTATTATCCAGTAACTATAGGAATAAATTGGTGACTTATTTCAGCACTAACACTGAATCATAGTTACACCTATGGATAATTTAGAACTTTGTCTTACTGTTGTAGGTAAACGACACAGTTTCCAGATCTCACAGGTTCTCTTCTATATCATCTAAGTTTTCACATTCATTTCTTCCTTTTCCCCCTTCTTCATTTCCGGGTATTGGATTTTCGTTTTGGAATTTGAATTGTGAACATACTTAATGAATATGAATGAGACGAAGTCCTGCTTCCGAGTTGGAAAATACCACTGACCGCTATTTGGAGTAGAACCAGAGCTCCATGTTGTCACGAAAAAATGAAGCGACAGGATAAAATTAGAAAGTGATAATATCTGCGAGATGTGTTCTCTGCGGGAGTATTTTTTGTTAACCCTATTTCCTTAGGAGGGTAGCTTTATATCGGTTTCCTAGGAACCGGGCTTTTTGTTGTCTTATGACATGGGAACTCCATTATAGACCTACATCACGTGATGTCCGCATGCCAATAAACTTAACCCTAGTTTCTGAGAGTTCTCGTGCGTGTGGAGAGAGGAAAAGGGAAATAAAAGATGTTGGCATTCGCCCCTTCCACTATCTCGATTTTGTTGCCATGATTTGAGCATGCGTAGTAATTAAACATGCATCATACCGTAATTAATGACTGGGGAGATTGAAAAACTTGCCTTGGTTTATATAAAAGTTTTCCGATTCTTTGTCCAAGTTTAATTTTGGAAAGGTAGCAACACTGAGTCAGAAAACTATGAATTTAAGATTGAAAGTGAGATTATCTACATAATGAGCATAGTGTTCTGTATGACAGTTAATTATCATTGTGTTGTCACCGAAAGAGGCAAGGAGAAAATACAGTGGCGGCCTTAGGTACGGGCGAACCGGACTACCGCCCAGGGCCCCGCGCCCAGAGAGGCCCAGCGCTGCCGACAATTAATTAGTAGTTTTGCCTACCTGAGTACCTGGAATGACGTAAAATATTGCAGTGGTAGTTCTTTATCACTGTAAAAAGTGGAAACATGAAATGGATTAATGTTACTCCGCTTTATGGAGAAATAAAAAACTAAAATTAGCGTTTTGTTGTATTTACTCTTAAATGTAGATATAGTGTAAGCCATTTAGTTGGAAGATTGGTAACTTCAACTTCATTTTAAAGTTTAACATGTTCTTTGTAATAGTTTAACGTTAACTGAAAATAGGTTGAACTGGTCAAGGTGTTTTGTCGGTGAACGTTCAACTTATTTCACGCTTAAAATTCGGTCATTTTCTAATCGAAGTGTTAGCCAAATTGGAAGTTTTGAGATTAAATATTTTTGCGGATGAAGTTTAAGCCTTGATTGAATATTCTACAATTACGGTGACCATATTTTTTCAGTCAAAATTCGGGACATATGTTGCCGCAATGTAATAGTCCCCCTCTCTTATTTGCCGGATCTATTACGTGGTACGCAGAAAATGTACCACGTACAGCGCCTAACAATAGAATTTAGGAACTTAAAGCCACTTTATACACTAAACAATCTATACGTTCGATCATATCTAGAATCTCTATCTTCAATACTGTGTTCTTAAATCTTGAAGCACACAGTCCTATATAATTGTACCTGTTCAAATTCTTTAAGAGTCATAGCTTCATTGACAGACAAAATTTCCCTTAGTTTGAGATAATTTGTTTCTGAGCTCAGGTTCAAAACAGCTATTTCATAAGGTAAACTGGATGTTTCTTAAGAATTGTGTAGCAATCCAACAAGCTGAATATTTGATAACCCTGAGAGCTTTTCACCTGGCGAATGCCGAGACAGTAACATCACTGAGGTTCAGGCCGTCATTTTCCCCAATTCCTACGGTCGTTCAGTAGTAGAGCGTTGGCTTTAGCATTCGGGAGGTCGTACACTGAAAAAGAAAATGGTGTTTATTGCCACCCCAAAAGGTGTAATAGAACACCTCTACCTCTACACCAATTCCAGTGCTGGATAACACCAATTCTAGTGTTGGTTAACACCATCCGGGGTGTCCAACACCGTTAGGAGTGTTAAAGTGCACTGCTAGAAGTGTTAGGGAACACCTTCAATGGTGTTTATTAACACTCCTAACGGTGTTTCTGAATACCGGTAGAGGTGTTTGTCAACACCAGAAACGGTGTTGGACACCCCGGGTGGTGTTAACCAACACTAGAATTGGTGTTATCCAGCACTGGCATTGGTGTAAAGGTAGAGGTGTTCTATTACACCTTTTGGGTGTGGCAATAAACACCAATAATTTTTTGAGTGTATGTTCAATCCCAGCGGCTGACAGTCCTAATTGAAGTTTTCGCAGGGTTTTTTCTCAGTCACACCAGGCAAATGCCGGAATGAATGCCCTCAACTTAGGCTCTGGCCGACACATTCCCTTATCCTTTCCTGTCCTCTATGCCGGCCTGAGCCTTAGATGTCTAAATAAAATTCAAATTCCATCCCTTTTTCGGAACTGATCGCCGAGGAACGTTAGACCTCAGTCGTGACGGACTTACGCTAAAGTTCCAGTTCAGCACCAAACAAAAATTTATGATGTTCCAATACTTGTTCAGATATTTAGATGGTTCAGATGATTCTAACCTCGTGAAAATGTAGGAAAGCTGCACATGAGAATTAGAGCTACCTACAGACATTTTTTTCTTGAGTCTTATAAGGATTTGTGGACTTATTTGAAGCGAGCGTATTAAACCGTTTAAGACGAGTAATTACGATAATTGAGCTCGCCTGTTGAAGTATAACTAAATTTTAGACAGTCACAATGATTTATTATACTTGCATAAATGATTTTTTTAAGAAAATAGAAACACGGTTGTTTATTAATTCAGTGTCAAAATTTAATTGCTTTATGTGATATTTGGTCATAGAAATTTATGAAAATAAGCCAGTGTATTAATACAGACACAACTAACTAGATATGCAGTCAAATTTGCTTCCCTGCCAACTTCATAAATAAATAAATCAACAGTATTCACGTAGGCGTCAGCTACACTCCTGTTTCACTTTGCAAAAATTTTATTTCTATATACAGTTCGATTGTGTATTTAAATCTGTAATAATTTGTATGTGCTTTTGATTCTGTACAAAAGGGGAGATTAAAAACAACTTTTAATTGGAACAAGTTGAGTATGCAAATGTTTCTGTGCATGGAACGTGAGGGAAAACCCGCAAAGACTTTCCTTTCGCGGACGTTGTTCATTTATTAATGCTGTTCGTTTTAAATTGTACTCTCGGTCTTAATCGGGATGGTACTTGGCTGGCCAGTGGAATGAAATTGCAGTCAGAAACTAATTCGATTGATGAATAATCATTTGACTCCGAGAGTTGCTATTAGAAAAGGGAGAAACTACTTCATCTGTTCGTGCATTTTCCATCGTTCTGATTCCAGTAGTAGTTCTGAATTGATGCATTCAACCCCGTGTTATTATGTGGGAACTGTGGTAGAGATGATGCTTTACTTAGTTTCGCTCAAATGATCATTAGTATGCTGATTTAATTTGTGAGCTAACATACAGTTTTGTTTAACTGAGTTTCTAACTACTACGCTCATTGTTCCCCCACTGTGACATACAATCCATGCGAATAACTTAAGATCCATTCTATTTCGTTTATACACTATCGTTCAAATAAAGCATACTGTGGCCAGACGATCTAATGTCAAAAAAAGCAGGCTTGTGGGATTTACTTTGTATTTAAATCGAAGTTCGAGTTGGCTACTCTTGAGAAAGTGTGTTAATAAATATCTAGTGACAATATGCTTGGATGTGTGTCTGCACTGACGAATTCAATTTATTTATGGCCTATAGGTATCTCAAGGTTAGGGCGTTGGGGGAAAGGATGTTGGAAGGTCGTTGGCTAGGCCTAGTTAGTAGGTACCATCACAGCATTTGTCTGGTGTGACTGAGGAAAAGCCATTGAAAAACCTGTCAGGATGGACTGCAGGTGGGTTCGTTTCCAGGACCTGTCGATTGCTAAGCCAACGCTGTACAAACTGATCTACGCCTGCTCGGTACAACACTGACGGAAAATGAAATCTCAGCACTAGGAAGGAATTGTGCTAGGTGAATGAATCTTGGACATCAAATTATTCTACATGATGGATTGCATTGATAAATGTTACAGATCACCACTTACATTTTTATCAAACTCTTCGGTTTTGCGTACCTTCAACAAACATTGCGCAACTGACACGTACCGGTAACACATGATATCCCCAGGTGTCATTGAGAAAACTAGAAACTTGACCAAACATAATGATAGATGCCGGAAAACATCGCCCATCGTGGGGGGAGTCGTATAAAATAGAACTGATAAAATTAATAATTTTATTACACTAAAATGCACACAAACATTTTCACACTTCATGGATCGCTACGTGACTAACTGGAGGAGAAGAATCACAACTCATGTGTTTTTTGGTTGTTTGATTATTCTTCATAAATATGGAAGCTGTTACAAATTTTATGAAACTTCAAAAAATTAATTTTATTGCGGTATAGAGGGGTTTTGGACCACTTTGCGCCGTGGAGACAGTATGGTGTCTAGAATATTTCATGGCACATTTTTGAAATTATGCTTGCTATAAATTTAATATCGTTGGCACTCAATGAGTACAATTTTTTGTTTTATCTACGTTTGAATAATCGGATGGAATATGTAGACCTCTGGAACCTTACCGAACTTAACGTTCTAAACTAAGAAAACTAATGAGCCTAATATACTGCTCGTTGCTGCTAATTTAATGATGTAGAAAAAAGTATCGACGCAAAACGATATTAAAAAATAAAGGAAAATTAGTATTCCACCTTAATACTGTTTTCAACAAGCCCACTAACCATGTTTCACTGCCAAAATTGGGAAACGTTGTTTTAATGATTCAGCTTTCGAATTACTAATTAAGCCCTCCCTCCCCTGCACACAAATAATATTTACACAAAACTCTCCTGCAGTGAGAACTAGTGAAACAGGTTAAAATAGTTATCCTTTTCACATCAATTTGTATCATCCTAACGTATTGTATAAATATTTATTCCATGTTTTTTGTAATGATATAACATCAAATTACTGGATTTGAATTTATTTCTGTAATACATATGTTTTTATCTATATATGCCTACGACCTACCTTTATTAAAACGGAATTGTTCGTGTCCCCGCTGCGTGCCAATATTTCAAATGAAATTGAGAATATTTTCCTTTCGATTTAGACTTATCGGCCAGAGATATCTATAGCCTAAGTCCATCACATGTTGGAGGGATGTCGTTGATTTGGCGAACATTTCCGCGGTTAGGATTCGGGAAGTTAGCGACCTGGGTCTTTGTCTAGGTATAATACTGTCATTCGCCTGGTGAAACTGATTAGTAACCCCGAAAGTATGGCTGGCGGGGGAACTTGCATAGCTCCCTAGTGCCTATCCGAATATTTTCTATACTACAGTATTGGTCACAATTTAGCATTTCTTTCCGTAACCAATGTTCTTGAGGTTTCCGTACAAACTACTTTTTCTTACGCATTTCGCTATGATTCGTAACGAAAACATTGAGAGCCTTGTGATAACGCGTGTAACGGAAGGCTGCCAAGGACATGTCTCTTATCTTCGCGTTTATGAGTCATTACTTTGGACTTGATTCACTCATGTAGTGAACCGTGGTACAGCTGGGGACAAAAGTATTGTCGCATGTCTTTAATAAATAATATTTCCCAAATTAGCGAAGATATCCCTCCAGTGTGTGACATCTACTAACGAAAATTAAAATTAGGGTTAATAGTTCCCATTGCATTACAAAAATATCATTATTCATGATAAAACTAGGGAACTACACAACGTGGTATATTTTTGGACTTAGAATTTTTTGTCGATGAAAAGTATATACATGCAAATATCACCCTCATTTAGCTATCAGGCTAATATTTTCGTTATGTAATTGTGCATATGTCGGTAAGCTAACAAATTTATACAGTGTTTCAATATATTTATTTTTAGAATAAGGGAAGTCAGTAGGGACATGCGACAACACTTTTGTCCATAGCTGATCAAAAGTATAAAGCTTGTGTTGATAAGTATTAAAAAAAAAAAAAGAGCAGAAATTACGTAGTGATAGATAGTTTCGAACCCAGCAACTACATGTTGGTTGAAATGCTACGTTATTGACTGAAACAAAACTGGTAAAACATCTCTCCCTCTTCTCTTTTGTTCGTGTGTGTATTCATACGCATGTACAGTTTTATCCACACAAGCAATAATTGCAACCTTTTATGTAGACATACAACATACATGAAGGCTTATGTAGGACAGAGAGCTAAAAAAAAGTAATTTCACGCAGTACTCTTGAGATAATCCGCGGAAACAGTTGGGATTTACGTTGCGGCATATTACATGAACTTGTGTAAATGAGGCTGTGAATGAAGTGTGCTATTCCCAAAGGCATGGAAGTCGTTTCCCGTATTATCTATTGCAGCTACTGCGGAAGATAATGTACGGATGCCGGTAACGAGTCTCCGTGCCGAAACCTAAATGACCACACACACACTTTTTCGGACGTCATCATGTGCTCTGCTGTAATTTCTTGATAACGTAAATTTATGCTGATTCCCCTTCCCCTCCCCATTTCAGAGAGGCATGTTTTACATCATGTAAGCGTTCATCTCTATCCCTTGAGCTTTTATTTTTCAGAAGTTATTATTACAAGTCATGTTTTTCAGCACCTAGATACAACTTCGTAGAACATTGTAATATGCTACGGAACTGCAAACGGGTTCCTTTTTAAATGTCGCGCTCCGTAATTTAGAAAAAAAAAAAAAATGCTATATAGCGTCACTTAAAGGAAATTTGACGTAACTCCTGGTCAAGTCAGTATGAAAAATTTCCAGAACTCATCGGCGGTATATTATTCCTTAATTCGTTTTCACGAAACTGGTCAGTTGGAAGATTTAAAGTTTAGAAGATTGTAAGTTCAAAAATTGTAAGCTGAACCTATATCGTACACAGAAGTAAAAATTGACATTAAACGTATTCGTCTTTCAAGTGTATCGGTTCGACGTTGCCAGATTTTCTTACTTCCCGGGCTTAGAACCTTCCTCCATCATTTTCTGTCAGTTCCAGAGTATTTAAAAGGGCCACTTTTCCAAATTACAAGATCTAAATGACAAGCTGCTTCTCTTCACCCATACTTCCTGGTTGTCCAACTTCTTAATCAAGACAACAAAAGAAATGTATATATTGTGTGGCGCGGCAGAAAGTACTTTTTCCGTGTAGGAATCATTGGAGGGACAGTGTCTTCTATCCGCTATTTACTCAAGTACATGATGAAGAATAAGGAATCCAAATGTTTGCCGGGAGTAGAGCTTTTTATCGCAGGCTAGGTTCTATTCCTGCCCAGGTCAAACTATTTTCTCTTTTTTTCACACAACATTACCTGTTTTTCTTAGTATACTTACCCTTATTGCTCTCTTTTTAATTTTCGACATTTTCACAGTTCATGGAAATTATTAGGTTAGGTAAAGTCATATTAGTTTATTATTATTGTACGCGTTTTCTTTCACTTACTCCCTGTGCTCACTCCTTTCAATATTTATTTTACCGAGACTGTCGACGGTAGAGAGGGTGTTGATGAATACGATGACTTTGAAGTGAGTCAAGGAAATAGACAGAATTAGTCTTCAGAAGCTTTTTTGTTTTACTTTGGACTATACATTTCGTAATGATTTGCTGTTCATTGTACGCGTACGTCATTTGAGGTGTGTGTGCGTGTGGTATATGGATAGTGAGTTGCTTGTTGCTTCTGATGATAGAAAACAAAATCTTTGCATCATGATGTTTGAGCCTTACGGGCCCCCCCAGCTGACGCTTTCACAAGGTTTGATTTCTTGTTTCCTTCATCGCAGAACGTGTTCGTTGAAAGAAAGCATTACGTTCTTGTGCCGGACTTCGGCCAAAGATGCTTGTAGATGTGACAAATTAATTTTCTTAATTCTGATGAGCTAGATGCACTACTTTCTTGTGACAAATGAAAGTAACGTAAATGCCTAGTTATTTAATAAAAATAAACTTGTCAACTGAATGACAGTTTTCATTTGTTACGGCATTTTTGTCAACCTTAAACCAAGTGGCCAGAGATACCCATTAATGTAAACATAGTTAAATACTACAGTAATACACTAAATAGCTACAGTTATCCATCCCATTATTGTATACAGTCGAACAATTTTCTAGGGACCTGCAAAATATATCTTTGTGTCAAAGGATTTTAAAATTTCACGTGTATTTTTGTTAACACGTGAAAAGGGACGGAAGAAAAGCAATAGAAAACAATGTTTTTTTTTTAATTTTAAAAAATAAACACTTATTCAGCGATTACTTATATATTTACAAAATGGCAATTACTTCACAATTTTTAAAAAAATCCTATGGTTTCGTTTTTCAGCAACAAATGTATCTCAGCCGTTTCAGTCTGCTTCGCTGCCCACTGTTTATCGCTGTCGCTGAAAAGTTTTAGAACATCGTCACTTAGCTAATATTTCCAAAAAGCAGAAAATTTAACTTACTAAATGTACATTATGGGGGATGATGTAGTTAATATAGAAATAATATACAATTCATCAAGAACAACCACTATAGAAATAATAATTTTCACAAGAAACAAACTATTATTGTACTCATTGCCACTCTTTTTTAACATCTTCATTTAACTACGTTTGTTTTTGAATGTTTATTTCATGTAATATATGGCCATAAGCCCTGTCTCAAAATATCTGATTCGTTCCTGTTCAATGATAAGTTGTGTTGCGATAAACAAAACTTATTTCATTAGTTAGTTTTTTAATTAATCTGTAAATGAAAATGTTCCTGAACATTTTAAGATATCACCTTTTTGACCTAATTAGGTTAAGTTTTGAAGGAAAGAAAATTATTACAAGCATGAAAACCTTTCGCAGGATGGTTGTAGTCAGTAAGCTCAGATATATTCTTGTTTAATGTCGCTCTTTTGTCTGTTATTGCATTTTATTTCCAGTATTTGCTTCTGTTCCCTTGAAATTCAAATCTTACTACATGCAATCAACCAGCTGTAAACATGTTGTAGCGGCTACAAATGCGCATGTGCTGGCTGTAAGACAATTTTCTACTGGTAAATGGCGTGAAATGGAAGATGCAGGAAAATACTCAATTTTCCGGAAGGAGACAAGGTGTCTTGTTATCGCCTCTCTGCAGCCACAAGATAGCCTATTCTCATTTTCATTCTTTCGGTCTTTCAGAGTTGCCATCTGACATTATCATTTCTTTCCTCAACACTTTCTTCTGTTGTTCTCTTTCCAACCCAGACTATTTATCATTGAACAGGAACGGATCAGATATCTTGAGACAGGGCTTATAGCCATATATTACACGAAATAATTTGTAGTCGAGAAATGATGCTCAGTGCGTTACTAATAGCAATTTATCACAAATCGATTATTGTTGAGGGAGAAGGTCGTATTTGGAGAAATGCAGACAAAGGGATAACGCTAATAATATGTTTATATAACTTATGTTAGAAAATATTATAAACCTGGTCAGTTAATAGGTGAACATATTGTGTATATATTCATTTGAAAAATAACACAAAATCGAATCATGGGGAGTGTAGGATTCGCATCAATTTAGGAAGTGGGTAAAATTAGTTATTAAAAAAAAAACACACTGTATTGCTGAATTCAATAATTTAGAACAATAATGACTTATTCGTATAATTTCTTATTAATGTCATAAACGGGCTTGCGAGTTTCAAAGGACGGAATCTGTATTTTCGTTAATCATTGCGTCCAATAGACCCCACCGGGTTTCAATCCGGTACCAGGCTAACCATTTAGCCATCTGAGCACCCACATATTATTATTAATAATAATGATAATAATAGGTTGCTAAGCTTTAGCATTTTTGCGGAAGCTCCACACATTTCTTGGCAAAATTTAATTATCTGTCGCAATTTATGACAATAGAAACTAGCGCAGATTAAATCCTACGTTAGCATGACAAGAGAATATATTCAGGGCCAGATTTATGCGTCTAGGCGCCCTAGGTCCATGACTTCCAGCGCCCCTGCCCCCCTCCCTTTCCCTTCCCCCTTTCTCATCCTGTGCTTTTCACCTTCACATTATGACTAATTACTTTACACCGGCCTCTCCGTATTTAATAATAATAATACTATCGAGATAATCTAATTTATTGATTCATCCTTTTTGCCACTTCTGTTTACGTAGGAAAATAGAAATGTAGGTTTACAAAATCGAACCCTGCAATGTATCAACCAGACAGGATATAGGTCCACCGGTCAATATATCGCTCCTAAAAGCTAGCAACTTCAAAGTTACAAAATATGTACGAATGGACAAAAGTAACACTACAAACTCATTCGCTACGGTTGAATACCTTGGGCAACTCTTTGAATGTTAAACACCGTCTCCGGAAATATTTATTTCCTGAAGATATAACGTGTGTTAGGGAGAAAATAAGCCTTGTTTCTACTGTCATAAAAGACAGCTTAGAATATTTTTGAAATGGTTAGGTCTTTAGCCATCTTTGGATCAGGACGGGATAGGGCATGAGAGGTTAGCGGTCGATGTCTTGGTTAAAGTACCATCCTCACGTTCATGTAGTGAAACTGAAAAACTGTGAGAAACCTCTCAGTCAGAACGGTCGGCAGCAGGTTTGAAACTCACAGTACCTACTCATTGCGGACCCGAAAAGACACTTTTGGTTTCCTCATATACAGAAATGTAGCATGCATGTGATGTCTATTTTGCATACGCCTTCATGCATATAAAGTGCTTCAACACAACGTACCCGTTGACATTGTTAGGAGAAAAGATCCCTCCTACGCACTCACTATATGTAAAATTGACTAAAATGATTATTGGTGTGTTCAAAGGTAAAAATAGTGTAAGTTCTTCTTCTTTTTTTTTTTTTTTACAATGTGTAACGTAAATTAAGTTAACCTAATTTTAAATTACCTAAAGTCAGTTACGTACGAGGGGTCGTCCGAGTCAAAGGGGTGATGTTGGGCGCGCTCTACACGGTTCTTAATGTTTTAAGCTAAATATTTTTTTCGTCTCGCGTTTTAAATAGCGATTTCTAATTTTTCCTCGTCAGATGCGCCGCTAAGCCCAGGCCTAGTGATAAATCCGGCCCTCGATATATAAACACTAAAAGCTATACCTCTGAATTGGGAGTACAAAATTGGAATTCTGTACTCCCAATTTTTAAGAGGCAATGGCGAACCCAGGTTGAGGTTAGAGGGGCGGTTCTTCGTCTCCCAGTTCTTGGGAGGGAACAGATTAATATAAACTAAAACGATGGTAAAATATGAATCTCTGAGTCCGTCACTAATTCTAAAAAATTAGGAGTACATTATACTACCTATTTTTCAGAGGCAGTGACGGACCCAGAGATGCATATTTTACCATCGTTTGGCTGCAACATAGTAAATGAGAGGCAGCAAAATGTTCGTTCATTGAAAAGAAGCAATAAATATATTCTAAATTATCTTTGAATGACAAGGAAAATACTTTTTTAAAACAATAATAAATATTTTCTTCAGAACCCTTCGAAATCGGACTTTCGATTTCCTTACATCTAAATTTTATATATATATTTTGTTAGTTGTATTTATAACTTTTGATGGTAGAGAATATATATTTAAGAAAACATTGAGAATAATTATTGCTGATGAGAGAATATAGGGTAGGAGGACAACTGGAAATAGTGAAGAAAAGGAAAAACTTGTGAAAGATATTTTTACGCAGAAATTGTGGAGTAAGTTACAGTTAAAATTGTTGTTACTAGGAAAAAAGGACAAGGAAGAAGTCGATTACGCATGGTGGAGTATAGAACCTGAACGAATGGGAAAAGCTGAACTTACTGTGCAGGACCAGACGCTAGATACAGCGCCAATAAGGATAGTTTCGTTTCACTACTTTAATAACAACTAGGCCATCTCACGTAGTGTACTTCTTTAATATTTTACGTTTTGTTCTTTTTAAGGTTTTAAGTAACAATAATACAGCATTGTTATAAGTAAATAAATAAAGTTTTTTTGGTGTATGAAAAGAACCGACTCGCAATTTGTTTCTTTTTCATCGCCTCCAGAAAACAGCAGTCACCTAACATTAGTTTTAAGAACTCTTTGAGCATTGCCGGACAAACAAATCTACAATCTTCAGTTATAAATTTGGCTGGGAACAAGAGAGCCTTTCTAGGCAAGGTTATTTTTTTGAGAAGGCGCTTTCTATAGCTAGAAAATAGTTATGTATAAACGTGTTGTTGAACGGTGTGTTCTGCTTGCATATTCCCAATTTGGTTAGTCTTCCGTAAAGTGCAATGCTAATTCGTCGGCCTCATCAGAAAGTGTCGTATCTCATTTTCTCAAACTTTTCAGGAGAGCAGTTTAAAGAAAAGTACCTCCATATACTTGTTAATGTTCTTGTAACCTATATAACTTTTGAACGACTTATCAATTAGATAGTCGATTTGAGACAAGAAAGTATACACAAAATGCTATATTCTGACGGTCCTAACTTAAAACTGCCAAATTTTGAGATACGACACTTTGTGATGGGGCCGACGAGTTGTCGAAAAATGTCTATTATATATTAAATAAGCTGGTCTTTTTGGCTAGAAAAGGGAAATAGCTCGTTGATGCGACAACGGGAGGCTGTTAGTAGGCGTCTCTTGATTCGCTCTGGGCTTTGCGTGCCATCTGCAGTCATGTTTAGTGGTGATCGTGATGAGTGAACACAAGATATCTGTCGAAGTTGCATAACACATAATTAGTAGATTTTTAACGTGGAAAAAATGTCAAACCAACTGTAGTGTTCTGCATATTACGCTTACAGTTTGGTAATCAAATACTTTCCAAGAGCAAGCACTCTTTTAAGATCGTTAGGAAGTTGAAAAGTTGATTAATGCGGGTTCACCTAAGATGAGCATTAAATGAATTCATGCATGACCTTATTGAAGACGACCGACAGTAACGGTTCAAAGGAAGGATAGCTTATCAGACTAGTTTTAGTCACAGACGGCTATCCAATCTCTTCCGCTCACTAATTATCTTGGAACGAAAAGTATGTACTGTTCAAAAAGAAGGTTAAATTTTGAAGTTCAGTATCTGTTTTCATCTGCTGCTTAAATTTCTGAGCCTGTCCTTGTGTGGCTCTTGCAAATATGTTTAACTTTTAAAGGAAGTTCTGCTACTCAAATTTCTTTCCAGTTAGTAACGCTGCATGGCCTACACAAATACTCGTATCTTGATTGCTTGCGCTGAGAAGGGATCTGGCAACTCAGATTCCGTTGAGAGCGCCGCGATTCCATTGTTTGTTGGGAGCAAAGGAAGTTTTGGAGTAGGCTGGTCGAGCTAAATAGCCCTCTCCATTAGCACATATTCTTCAGCTTCTAGAGAGCAATGATTTCCGATGTAGCTGATTAATGTAGTTTTGCTTTCACAATACAAGGATGATTAGAAGAGTGGCCCCTCAACTTGCAACCATTGTCTTCCGTAATACTAACCCAACTAGTTGTCTCCCACATAATAATTGTCTCGCGTTTGAAGGACGAGAAATGGAGGGGAATTGTAACTGTACGTGGAATACAAAATGAATTTCATTTTGCTGGAAGAGGGTTTATGAAAAGCATACAGTGGACCCAAGAATTACAATTTGTCGTGCATTTTCTTTTTTTCTTCACGTCGAAGGGAAGTTAATCCTCATGAAAATGTAAGGCTCAGAGGTTTTTGAAATAGTAATTCGTTTCCGTTTTTTTCCCTTTTCTGTGCATAGTATTTTTTTCTTCATTCTGTTTTGTGTTTCGTGCTTTTTTGATTGGAATATTCGAGCATAATGTAAAAACCAGAATATTTTTATATTCAAGGAACAACGAACCACACGAGAAAATGTATGTAAATATAAAAATAATAGAGTTTGTAAGCCACACACCCAGTACAGCCTGCATGAAGATCGCAAGATAGTAGTAGGAAGTGGCTAGTTAATACTTACAATGTTGTAGCAGGGGGTGTTTTAAAGTCCTGCAGAAAACTAAAACTCTATAACTTGAAAACTATTAAGTTTATTTATTTATTTTTTAAGTGTGTACTTACAGCAGTGTTCAAAGTTTAAGTTTATTGCCGACCCTCCAGTTGTGCACCATTCACTTCCAATTGCGTTCTGATGGTGCTCCTCTGGGATATTCAGATTGAATTGTTATTAAAGTCCTAAACGAACTGGTAAGGTACTAACGACGGGACGTACAGTTTAAAGTGGGCTTAGAACCACTTGTACCCCCACCGGGAATTGAGCCCGGGATCCCTGGATTACAAAGCAACGAGTGTTACCACTCACCCGCTGGGGACACTGGGGTATTCAGAATCACATCACTTATTTTGTCCTTCAGATCGTCCAGATTAACTGGTTTCTGTGAATACACTTCGGTCTTTACATGTCCCCACAACCAGTAATCGCAACGTGTAAGTCTGTTGATCTTGCAGGCCAAGGTGTGGTCCTCTTCGGCCAATCCATCTCTGTTGAAATTGTTCGTTAAGACCTTGGCCTGCAAGTTCACCAGACTTACACCTTACGATTACTTGCTGTTGGGGCATATAAACACCTAGGTGTATTCACAGAAACCTGGACGACCTTGAAGGACAAAATAAGTGATGTGATTCTGAATATCCCAGAGGAGCAAGATCAGCATGCAATTCTCGGTTTCCCCAAAAGACTGCAACACTTTTTGGACGTGAATGGTGCTCAACTGTAGCTTTGACGATGAACTTCAACAAGCAGACACAAAACTTTAAACATTGCTCTAAGTACACACATTTTTTTTTTTTTTTAATAAACTTAATAGTTTTCAAGTTAACGAGTTTTAGTTTCCTGCAGCACTTTCCCTTTACACAATTCACGGTGCTGACAGACAAAACTTTGCTTCCCAGTATTTGAATCAATTCAGTTAAAACGAGTGGATCACACGTGACAACAAATCAATAATATCAACAACTTCCGAAATAGATACACTTTCACGAATTTGACTTAGAAAATTCCCGCTAAGCGGTCGCCGTAGAAGCAACATGAGCCAATTAATCAGAGCAATTAAAAATGCTGTGATTTCGCCAATAAATAACTTTCTAATCTGAAACTTAGTTAATGGGAAGACAAGTTTGACCTTTTCCTTTGTTTCAAATAATACTATGCAAAACTCAACTGCCATCTTTATATTCCATTCACGATTTTGTAATTTTACTGATCATAGAGAAATTTCTGTATAAAAATATCATCCGAAAATGTTTGAGATACACAAATCCTGCGATAAACTATTTAATTCGAGGATGTATGGCTGTTTTTCATAGTTTATTTGAAGATGTAATAGCGAAATCCTGATTTTCGTTATGCCAACGATACTCTATGCTTCCATAACTTTTTTCCCTATTTCGTTTCTTTAGTAGGGTTTTCTTAATGTAATATTTGTACAAATCTTTAATGGAAATAGACCGTTTTGAAAACCTGAATAAATAATTCAAAATCATATTGTAACCTTCACAAAATGTAATAAAGTGTTGTAAAACTTGTGCAAATCTCACGTCAAGAAATACTTATTACATCGTTGATTTTTCTATTAACTAACCATTAAATAAACGTTAAATAATAATTATTTTTTTCATGTCTTTGCAGAGGGTCCATTCCAAAGTGATGCTCTCCTCGTTCCCGAAAACTGTCTCTTTGATCATATCCACAACCAAACCAAGTGCTGGGAGTTCGACCGCTGGAACTTAACAGCATCCCATGCCTGTCAGGAAAAGGAGATGGTGCTTCGGAGCTTCGCTATGTTGTTACCTTGTGGAATCTCGGTGTTTTCTGGGGTGGAATTCGTATGCTGTCCGAAGCATTATAAAGGTAAGCCTGTTTCCTTAGTAAAACATTTATGTTCGTCAGCTACCCCTTGCATCGGCACTGAACTCTTGGTAGATGAAGACTTTGTGACTACAAGTGAAAACAAACATATCGTCACCTTGGAACCAGAAGGTACAATGTCCACTTTTTGGCAAAATTGAGTCAATACTGACCTTGTATTGAATGGCAACAACCCCAAAAACTCCATCTCACAAAACGACTTCCAAGTGGTGGCTAGAAATGCTAGAAATGAATTGTATACAGACTTTAAATGGAACTTCAAACTTCAAAACTTTTTTTCCTCAAAAGTAGCAAAAGTGCACATAATACTTTTTGGTACCAAGGTGACGACGATATGTCATCGTGAGTGAATGTGATTCGAAATAATCTTACAAGTTGCAAACACGCACAACATATCTGTTTTTCAACTAATTGTTGTTATATGAGCTACTTAAAACGTACGTTTTCGACAAGTACTCAAATTACGTCATTAAAATACATTTTTGCATTTAAAGTTGTACATTTCGGGGTTCTTTCTTGACAGCATGTTTCTTCTGCGTTACTTCCGAAGGAGCATACCGAAATTTCATTTTTGCTTTGGGTAAACTATACACATATATTTCTCGGGTCAGTAAAAGTACCGAGAACGAACTATTGGAAAGCATGATAGCTAGTACATGATCCAGATATTACTTATCTTAGCCAGATATCAGGTAGTGTTTAATAATTCTTCATCAATCTGTGAATATAGTTCCTCACTAGATACAGTTCTCACATGAAAAGAAATAATTTCGTTAAAATTTAATATTATCCTTATCTGTTTCTTTATGATAGCCGGCATTGGCGTGAAATATACAGAGTGGACAAAAATTCATTGTCAAAAATCTTGGAACGAAGAGTTGTCATGAAAATAAGGAAAAAATGTGTCTTTGTAATTTGTCGAATTCCGCTTAGTTTTGGAGCTACAGGCTGCTGAAAGCGTGGGAAAATGAAATTTAGAGCTTGATATTTCCAATACCGTTAACAGTAGAACTGCGGGAGCAAGATACCCTCAAAGACTTCTAACCTGCTCTATCTAGAAATGCATATTTTGAAATTGTGTGATGGCTGCGCAAGGGATTCTCAGAAATTCTCTGAAGTAAAGGTAGGCCGAAATGTGTATGAATTTGACGACTTTCCAGCAGGTAACAATATTTCGTTTGCGCAGCCTGGATGGCGATGATTAATTATGTAAGCAGTGTTGTATAGGGTAATAAACAACCGCAGTGGTCAAGTGGTCACAGGTGTCAGATCATGAGTCACAGCTAGAGTTCCGCGTTTGAGTCCCGGCTGGGAATCAACTTTGTATAATTTGGAAGCACAGTAAGGGTCGTTTTAGTAACCAAGAACTTTATACCATCTCTCTTCCATTAAAGTTTTGTTTTGTGCTTCCAAATTACACAAAGTTGATTCCCAGCCGGGACTCAAACGCAGAACTGTTACTCATGATCTGACACCTGTGACCACTTGACCACTGCGGTCGTTTATTACCCTATACAACACTATTTACATGATTAATCATCGCCATCCAGGTTCGCAATGACATTCTCTCTCATTGATAACAAATAAATCAATTGGAACAATATTGGATATTCAATTTTGAGCCAGAGCAATAATTCGTTTATTTTCATGTTTTAATCTTTCATACTCAATATATTGGTGTTGGTAAGCAAAGAAAGGACAATGTAACAACTAGGAAGTAAACTAGACGTCACTTAAAGATGAACATTAGGAATGTATGTGTTTGCATACAGTTTGTCAAACATGTGATTTGTCAACTACAGAAAGGCTGGTCTCTCGCGGGTTCAACGAATAGCGATTTCCTCACTCCGCCAAGTTGTCTACCTGTTTCATGTAGACTTGGCTTTGTGACGAAGCCGGAAGGAAAGTAAGAATTGACATGTTAATATTTTAAAAGGGAAGTTTTGGAGGAAAACACTTACCCGAGTTAGGGAAACGTGTGGCAGTCGAAGTCGAGACGAGAAAGTAGATACACCTAAGTTGGGACTCGATCCCAAACCCGCGTTGCGGATTAGACAAGTTCGACTTACAGAAACATCGAGAGAGATGAGGTCATGGACCACCATCCTGTAAGTTAGAAAGCTATTTATTGTTTCTAGAGGTCATGTGTTTGTAAAGACTGTTTTCTTTGATTTTGTTGAAATGCCCAGTAAAGTAACTTCAGTTAAGTTCATTAGTTAGGGAGGCTTTGCTTAGAGTAACTTTAGGGGACGTCGACTTTTGAAATGAAACTTCTTGCATATTATATATGTAACAAACCTTTACGCCGAACACATTAGATTTTAGTTTGATAAGTAGTCAATATTTATAACCGTCAACGCACGTAACTGTCTGAACGGGGACAGTTACGCCCTTTCACTTCCACGCTCTACCATGCAGCTATGGCGATATCGGCAGACTCAGTTAAGACGAAAACCAGTGGAATAACACAATAGTTCGTTAAGTGTGTGCAACCACGCATTTTTCTTTTAAACAAAAATCACTCGGGAAAAGGAATCTGTTTGAGATATCGACTTGGCGCAAACGAATTATTGTTACCTGCTGGAAAGTCGTCAAATTCATGCACATTTCGGCTATCTTTATTTCAGAGAATTTCGGGGAATCCCTTGCGCAGCCATCACACAATTTCGAAATATGCATTTCTAGATAGAGCAGGTTGGAAGTCTTTGAGGGTACCTTGTTCCCGCAGTTCTACTGTTAACGGTATTGGAAATATCAAGCTCTAAATTTCATTTTCCCACGTTTTCGGCAGCCTGTAGCTCCAAAACCAAGCGGAATTCGACAAATTACAAAGACATTTTTTTCCTGATTTTGATGAGAACTTTCCGTTCCTAGAGTTTTGATGATGAGTTTTTGGTCACCCTGTATTAGGTTCGCTATAAGAAAAAAACTATACGCTTGATTCAGTAGCATTTGCTCTGAACGTCAACGAGTGACCAAAGTATCCACTTGCCTGAAAAATTTCAAAGCCCACTGCATTGCCCATAATCCCTGTTTATGCCCGATATTGTATATCTACAATGTATTGGATATCATTAATTGAGGAAAATACATCATTATCCTAGGTTCAAATGCCCCGTGTACCTTGCACTCAATATTATACCTCGCTCAAAGTTCCTAATCTCACGTGAATTGGTATGTTGAATATGACTACCCGTTTTACACGCCTCCCAAGGTCTACACAAATTAAGAAGCCTCCTCGCTCCAAGCCCCCAGATTTTAAACATTTTTCAAAATATTAAAATAATAATAATAATAAGAGTACTATAAAAAAATGTAAGCGCATAGCGCACTAGAACTTCTAAATTACTATGAAATACAATGGACAGCGATCTCGAAATCTTGTCGAGTGATGAGTACTGAGACTTCAATTAAATAATGTCGCCATAATCTTTGAAAACGTATCACTCATCAATGGACAAGACGGGCGCGAAGAGGGCTTTTGAGAAGTGGGGGAACAGCAGACGTCACCGGATATTTGGTGGGTTATGGCATGTCAATGTATATATATATATATAAAATGGTGTAAATCTCTCGTATTCTTTTAGAGGTACATTCACTTATGTATCAGCTTCATTGTGCAAAAATCTTTGTTTTTTACGTCGAGAATTGGAAACCTATTTAAAGTTGCTTTGAGGAAACTATGCCGTTTTGAAGACTAAATTCTATTTCAACCGAAAGATCATTCCCAGCGGGAATGACGTATTGTTGCAGCTTGTTTTGTCAGTAATCTAATTTTGGAATGTGTAGCTGTTTCTGTTAAACCATCATTGTTGGAAAGATTTTACACGTTAGTTAGTTCCTTTGGCTGTCGTAATTAGATCTCATGCTGTGGGATGTAATGAACTTGTTCTTACTTCTCGAGGAGATCTTATTATGAGAGGAAAAGCAACTTGGAACGTAAATGCAATTAAACCAAAAACTTTGCTCGTTGGATGATACGTGAACCAGTGCCGCCTAGCTGCGTTGATTAGGCGAGCTGCGTCTTGTTCTTCCTAGTTCAGCTTTCGTTTGGTTTATTCTGCAACGATTTGCAGAATTATTATTCTTGTTATCCCTGTTCGTGGTACGAAGATCAATATGGTAAAAACTCTAGGAGTCCGGAGAGATTTTCCAAACTCAGGATTTTAGTTATACACTCATATTAAAATTCATAGGAATAAGGACCTAATATCGTGTAGTAAGAACTCCTCTAGCCAAGTAGATGGAATGATCTGGATTGCCACCTACAGTATTATAGTATTTGTAGGTGCAGGATCTTGGGTGCGAATGTACCACCGAATGTCTCTTTAAGTGCTCCATTGGATTCATGTCGGGCTAACGTGGTGGCCACACCATTCTTGGGATCTGTCCCGAATGCTCATTGAATCATTTTTGGAGAACTTGGACGTGATGGTACGATGCATTATTCTGCTAGAAGGTCCCATCGTTGTGGTGGTACATAAAGTCCACGAAGCGTTGTAAATGATCACCAAGCAATGGAGCTTAGTGGCCACTAGTCAATGACGTGTTTAGGAGTACCAGCGGACCCAATCATTCCACGAAAACACACGCGACATCAGTGTGAAACCACCAGAATCCTACCCAGTACTATCCTGACAACTTAGATCCATATTCTAATGGGATTTGCGCCACATCTAAATCTTACCATCAGCCCGAAACAATTTATTTGTAACTCGTTAAACCACGTCACATTTTGCCAATTTTCCAGGTCCAATTACTGTATTCACAAGCCCAGATAAGGTGCTGTGTCCGGTGTCCTCTGGGATTAATAGACACACTCCTGGTGGTTCTTCTGTTCCCATAAACATAAAGCTAAAGAAAACTACACTGGCCTTCGATATTCACCTAAAGCCCTGCATTGGATATGGATATGAATTGACACAGTTGTTTATGTTAACCGTTACCTTAGTTGTTTATATTTATGTTACTGTGGGAAATTCTAAGCATACGCACTGGTCACCTTTATTGAGCACCCTTGGTCGGTCATTGCGCTCTCTACGGTGGATAGCAATATCTTCCATGCAATAATCCCAATGCACACGGAACACCATGGATCAAAGAACATTTGAGTGTCCGTACAACTTCAAAATTGCTGTGTCCCGTGCGTCTTGTGCCTTCTATCGTGGCCCTTTGGAACCTGACAACACATCAAGATCTTGACAATCGCCTAAGCCGTCACGTGGGGTAACAATTTTACTTATGTCGGTGTATAATTGTACTCGTAGGTCCCTGTATATCCCCAGTTATAAAAACGATGCTTCGTATGAAGCCCACCTCGCAAAAGATAGCTATGGATGGTGAAGATAGAACGTAAAATTCCCTAGTTCGTGGGACATAAGATGAATAAAACAATCCCTTCATAAAGTCTCGGTAGTAAAATTTTAAGATATCGGTATCTTAAAAAGAAGTTTACCATGCAGAAGCGACTGCGAAAAAAAAAAATCTTAGTAGCTCTATATTCTTTTTTACCCTAAAATTCAAATAATGTAAGATGATAATTGTTCTCAATCTTAATGAGAAAATGTACCGAGAATCTGCAAGTTATGACTTATACCTGCTTATACGCTCTTAGGATCTACTTTCATAACGACATTGGAGAAGTTGCCGATAGTTTCGTGGGCATTAGTGCAAGTTCTGGTACAGTATAGGAAAAACTACAAGAAAATACTATAATTTGCTTTGAGATAGTAGTTCTTTTTAAAAACGATAAGCAAAATTTGCAAGGAACATCTGTGACTTGCACGTAGTAAACCGGACAAGTCCGGCTTTTAACTTTTTTTTTAGGCTGGCATTTGTCTATTTCTTGAAAAAGTCCGGCATTTTAAAAATAAAATGCGCAAGACATTACTACATCTAAATTAGCATTGTTTATGTTATTTACGGTCACGAGCGGTAATTTGTCGCTATTTATTAATTACTAGGGTATGTGGTTAGTAGTACTGTCGATATATCGCACTCGACTATTTTTATGTCCGTTCACGAAATTGCGAAAAGTACAAGAAATTGGCAAGAACTAACTCATCAGCAAGTAATATTTCTGTCTAAAATCTCTGAAAAACTTTCACCACTAGATACGAACATAAAAAGATACATAACGAACGTAATTCTGCCAATAGAAAATGTTCGTTGCTGCATATTCATTGTGTCCGGCATTTTCTCAAAAAGTACTGCATTTTTCGGAGTTTTGTCCTGCATTTGACAATTTCCAGTTGGTAACCCTGCTTGCACTATACTCGTAATTGCAAGGTAATGTGTATTTGCAGGCACTTTCGCCAACACACGAAAGTACGTATAATCAGTTCTATAGTACATACACGGTCTCCTAATCTTATTTTGCTAGGTGGCTGCATGCCATTCGCAGTACTCTACATGCGCGTGGGAGAGGGTTCGTTATTTAGTTGCCGCGCTTACCAACACACACATGAGCAGAGGGGGGAGTAAGTAAGCTGGTGATATTACTACCCCTTTACCCACTGTTCAAGGTCTGGTTCCTATCCCAGCTTGAATCCAAACTATCTCATGACCATAGTTGAGACGCAAATTAAAGTATGAATGAGTTATAGTAACACGAAAGAATTTCAGTACGTACGACGTAAAGCATATTTCGAGGGTATGAAGTTGTGTTCCCTGTGTAGAGATAGTGATGTCCATTATAGAAATGTTTCATGTTTGTACGTAGTGTTTTTCCAGTGACTATTTTTTAAAATATTTTATTTACATTGGAAAATAATAAATCCTCGATTGCGTTTGCTGCATTTTTAGTACAATTAATTTAATTGCAGTTTGTTTATTTTCGAAATTGTTTCTGATCCGCTTTGTTCGCGATGTGTAAACAGCTACGGCACGTTAATGTGTTATGTCAATCGGTTTAATCTTTTTAAGTGTTCTTTTTTTTTTTTTTAAACTTCTGTAACTAAATATAGTATTCCGGTGATAGTTTCCGAATGACCTCTTTCTTTTAGGAGCACGTTTTAGAGATTTTAGGAATGATTTTAAAAGAGTGCTGTTAGTTTTAAAGTGTATTTTGTGTTTGCCAACATGTACTCTTGTACAGTCCTAAAAAGGTTACGCCTAATTTTGTATAAATAGTACTGATCATACAAGTTCATCGTGTTGTCAATAAAAGAATTAATTCCATTAAAATAGAAGGAAATTATTGTGTATGTAATCCACATTGTCTACTTTGTTGTCTTACGTGTTCCACTTTTTGGTGATGAGAATTATCAGTATCCGTTTATGACAGTGCTTCTCAGTTTGTGGGGAGCGCGACGAAAATGAATTCTTTTTATTTCTATTCACGTAAAATGTTGAAAAAAGAATTAATAGCCGAATAATTAATTCGAATATCTGCCACTAATTCATAGTTACTAAAATAGTTGATACTGATTTGCACAGTGTCACAATTATTTAAATTGTAACATTCATTGTTTTATCTCTTCATTCAATATGATTATTATGATCAGTCGAACCAACAGTTCTATAGTTGTGAAAATTGCGTAACAAACTGTGAAGCATTGAAACATAGTTGTTCTTTGTTAATAAATGGGGGAGGGGGGTTATTGGATTTGATTTTTCTTTTCTGCAGCATTTCCTTTGCAATTTTTAAACTATAAATTGTCACTCTTCTATATTCTATAACTTTTATAGCATAGATCAGTTCAGGTTGTCTTTTTATCCCTTTATTCAGTTCAAAATTTCTGAATATCCAATGTACACAAGAACTCTGTGGGAGATTTTTGGTTTTTGGAATTTTTCATTTTTCCTTGATCCTGGTTTTTTAAATATTAGTGAGTCAATTGAGATAACGGATGTGTTCACATTATATTTCAGTTTTCTAGTACTACGAATCGGGCGGCCCGGGTTCAAATCCCGGCCAGGACACTGGAGACCTTTCTCGCAGTGTTTCCCTGCCTGGTGCTCTGAGGTGCATTCAGCCTCCCATCAAATTGAATACCAGATTGTTCTTGGTACTCCTGGGCACCTTGGGAAGGTAAAGACGGTCGAGCGTGGGACTAACCACACCACCTCACCTTGTACCGTAGATCGAGAATATGTGGAGCGCTACCTCCATATCCCCCATACGCCGTTCACGGCGCGTTCGTATCGCACAGGTATAGCTTTAGCGTTTTTAGAACAATCTTTTCGTTTCACATTAAAGTTTCTGTAAGCAATTTACATGAATTTGATAATACAGCATGAAATAATAGTGTATATAATTATGTTTTTGTGTAACGTTACATACAGGTTTAACACGTTCTTCATGTAGTTTCCTTACACTTTGTTCGAACTCGTATGTATATTATTATTGTGCATAAATGAGCCAGTTGGTAGATGGAAGGTAGTCTTCATATAGAATCATTTTTTTGTTTAGATCACGACTTTATATATGTAACAACCGTTCTCACAGATGGCTCTTCCTGGCATAACGCATTTCTAATATTCTATCATGCACAATTTTGCATTCATGGCTTGCCGTCTTAAGTTAACTATAAATGTAAAAAGGCATTTTCTTTCCAACTAGAAATAATACCCTCACCAAACATTTCCACATAAGACACTAGCGTATGCTCTCTTAACGTCTACAGTACGACGAAAAAATAATAATACCGCTGTACTTTAAAACTTTCAAAATTTCCATTTTCTTAAATAACCTTGTGCAATAATTATGTGAGCTGTTTTATTTTCAACGTGAGATCTAATATATTGTGCATATATATTTATTTTGATATGAAATGCACCATTGCCGTTGTAAAAAGAGAATTTGTACAAAATGTTATCAGAATTACTTTGGCTCAGTAGTCATTGCGTTTTCTCGGAAATTTGCTTACGATATTTCGTGATGTTTAGGAAGAAAATGCTCATGTCGAATACACTGTAAAAACTGTACCTCTGAATTGGATTTTGTACTCCCAATTTTTGAGAGGCAGTGGCGAACTCAGGGTTGGGCTTAGAGTTTTTTTTTTTTTTTTTCTCCCAGTTCTTGGGAGGGAACAGATTAATAAAAACAAAAACGATGGTAAAATATGAATCCCTGTGCCCATCACTGATTCTAAAAAATTAGGAGTACATTATACTACCTATTTTTTAGAGGCAGTGACGGACCCAGAAATTCACATTTTACCTCCGTTTTTGTTTCTATTAATCTGTAAACCCAACCCTGGGTTCGCCACTACCTCTAAAAAAATTTGGAGTACTTCCAATTCAGAGATAGCTTTTACAGTGTAGTAAACTGACGCAACAATGACCACGTGAATGCAAAATGTATTTTCTCGTATACACACACACACACACACACACACAGAGAGAGAGAGAGAGAGAGAGAGAGAGGAAAATATGAATATGTTAATCGTTAAAGATGCTAAAAAGAAAACATTATGGAAACATATGAGACAAGTATTGTTAACTGCTTTTGCACCATCTGTTGTCCCTGTTACCTATTATGTTACTAATAAAGCTTAGAATCTGTATTGCGTAGGTATATCCGTTATAAAGATCCGTTCCGTTGAACTGATGTGAAGATTTTGCGCGATCCCAAAATGTTGTTCCCCGGCCAAATTAATATTAACATAACCAGTCTGCTTAAAGCCAAGATATGTGGAGAATTGATTTAAACTGCCGTCCGCGTTAATAACCAAAGCTGAAGATAAAGATGGATCTCATTGTTTCAGTTGCCCACACCAGCGGGTGAGCTTAGTAGCTAATTTGATATAAAAGAATATTCAGTTTCTTTTCGTTTGCTAACTTCATTTAGCACTCTTTTGCTCTTTTGTGGGGTTAAGTTTCTGTCAGAAGTGAAATTATGACATTATTTTAGTACTCTGTTTCTTCGCATTGTATTCTTTTATATCCTGTCGTGCTTATAATCTGTGTTGTACTTTGTAGCATGCTCTTGAGTGTTTCTTTTTGGTCAAAAGTTGCGTAATAAACTAACGTTCGCGGGTAGACCTTCCACTCCAAGTGTTCACCAAAACTTCCACTCTATCGTGTGCTGCAGTCGTCGCTATGACAACAGCGCAATACTTTCTTTTTGGTGGCCTTCAGACGGTCTTACTTGTATAGGGAGAATAAAGAGACATCTGAATCAACCAAAAGTTTTATTCGTTTGTTCGGTTCTTGTACGGTACTTTCCTTGTATTTCCTTTTCGTACGATTACGTTATTATTGTTTGTGATAAATTGCTTTCTTCTTCTGTTGCATTGGATTGTGGAAATTTAGATCGGCTGAATAAGTAAATCTCTCCATTCCTGGTTTCAGAACAACAGTGTCGGAGTAGAACACTTTATCCGTGACATTCATTCTAAATTTGCTTTTAAAATTTTTTGTGTTAAAAC
>JAGDQP010020557.1:14241-33102 GCA_022664845.1 Lepisma saccharinum | reverse complement strand
TAAATATATCATCTAAATTGTAAGAACTTATACAATCTTCAAAGCAAGTAGCTTCATAGGTTTCTTTTAGCACATCAATGTTTAAGTTCCCCATCACCACTACCGAAATGTTATTTACTATATTTATTACACACAGTTGTAAATTTTTCAATAAATGCTTTAAAGCTGCCAGACGGAGAGTGATATAAGCCCATAATGTAAATAATGGAGTCACAGTAATTTATTTTACATAAAGTTATTTCGAAGTCAATATCTACACAGTATTCTTTGACCCAAAATATTTCCTGATTTGCATAGATAGCAACAATATCATTTTTTGCATATATAGCACCTCCTCCCTTATGATATTTTCTACAATAATAAGATACAAGTTTATAGTTATCAAATTTATAGAATTTTATGCCATTTTCATTTCTCTGATGCTCAGTGATTACTGCAATTAATGGGGATATTTCGTCCATGTAAACTTGTACCGTATCGAATTTTGAGCCAAGACCTTGAATATTATAGTGCAAAATATACAATTCTTTCATATTATTTAGTCTACAAGTACTGGGTACCATAGTGTCACGATTAATATAACAATTTGCACATACAACAGAACAGATATTGTTCCTAAAATGGTTAAAAAAAATCTTCACAATCAAATACGCCATGGTTTCTTTCAAGTTTGTAGCATAAACAGAACCGACTTCGGCCCCCTCCGTTACAGCTTCCTAGAACATTAATTGAGAATTTGTCTTTTCTACTACAGGAGTGATTTAATACAATTATTGGGTCAGTGCTTGCACTAGCAGTATTACCTTTTATTTCTGCGTTCATTGTACAAACATTATTATTTGATGTTCTTTGTTTTTGCTCTTTCCTGCATAGTCAGTAGTTTTGTGGTATTGGCTGGTGAAATTCGTTTCTTTCTTCATATAAGCTGTTCACCACTTCAATTATTTTTTCACATATAAATTTTTTCCCTAGAAGATTTAGATGTAGACCATTTCTTGTGTGGTATTTCCTACTTACTTTACAGATGTCAACAAGAGTTACGTTTCTAAAATGTCTACATATTTTTTGCATTTCATTGTTTACCCTTTCAACTTCCTTGTTCACACAGGACCAATGAATGGTATCTATTGAATGAATCTACCATTCATGAATGATATTCATATCTATATGGTACTGTGAAAACAATCCCATTGGTATGTGTCAGCTGGTGTAAACGTTCTTTCAGAGCATTTAAACAATTGTTGCCCTCGTTTCTCGCCACATCGTTTGTGCCAGCAATAAAGACAGTAACATCATCTGGGCCCAAGTGCTGGGAATCACTACAGCTACTTTCGGTTACACGTCTAAATGTAGAACCTGGCTTTAACACACTTACAACACTAAAACTACCTTTGTGTAACAACTTTTTGTGGATATTTCTACCTTGACTGTCACTGTATAACTGAATTGTGTTTCTTTGTGTTTGTTTACTTACAGAGACTGTTCAATTGTCCCAGCAAGTTGCGTTATTTTTTGCATGAGTATGTATCTTCCATGAACATAGCAATTATTGCTTGTAAAGATGCATTTTCTTCCTTTAATCTTTGTATGGTTTCAATAAGAGCTTCTGCATCATTATTGCTTGACTCTTTGTTCACACAGAGAGGACACAGCCATTCATTTTCATCTGGAATTTCATTCCCATTAACATTTCCGCAGCGAAAATGGCACCCTTTATCACAGAACTTACACAATATTCTGTTTCTAACATTTCTGTTGCATTTTGTGCACTTTATATCAATAACTATTCTACATTTCCTAAAGGCTGATGCTTCGGTATCATTACCACTCGGTGCCATCATGGCAATATCTACACTACTACTACCTGTTTCTATACAATCTAACGAAGGTAAAGCGTTCCATTTCATAAAAATTTCAATTTCGACCCTTCGTTTTACACGGCTTCTTAACGATCCTTTGTATACAGAAGTATGATATATCTAAGGAAGCTCTTTAATATAATGAAAAATCAAGTCATCCCCGAATGTCGCTTCAGAAGTGAGAGACCACAGCTAAATTTCCGATGGAATAACCTATAAAACGTTACAAAACATGATTTTATTAAATGATGTTCTTCAAAGTGATACCCAGTCTCCGTGATTGCCGTCATGGACTTCGGATCAGCACTGTGGAGGCACGTGCACTCTAGCCCCGTCGTCGGCTATCCTGACAGGATTTCACGCACTACTTAAGAACCACCTGTACGTTACTTTGCTTCCTTTAGCACGTAACTAATATCCGAGTTCTCAATTCTGTTTATCAAGTTTTACCACTACCGGATGGAGTCGTTAGAAAGCCCCTTGTTTTAATTTGAATTTACTTTTGGCTTCTTTCCAACTTTGGCTCCGGTCTGAATAGGGTAGAACAAAGCATGTTGGAAGTCGGCCAGGACCTAGCTTAAAGGTACGAGGGTCCTCCAGAAAGTAAAGAACGTTTGCGCACCACGCCTAGCGCAGTCCCCCACCACCGCAATTGCTTGTGCGTCAGTTAGCTCCCCTCCCCACCTCAGTAAGAGCCGAGTTTTACTGCTGAGCGGTAATGCCTGTTGTTCCTGTGTGTTAAAATGGCGGCGCCTACTGAAAATCCGTGGTGTCTTGGAAAATCCTTCTTCCAATAAAGGAAGAACCAATGTGCACGACGAGGATCGGAGTGGCAGGCCATCTCTTGTTACAGATGACTTGAAAGAACGAGTTGAAAAAAAAATAGGAAAAAAGGCGTTTCACTTTGAGCACCTTACATGAATCTTGCCCAGAAATTTAAAGCTCTCTCTTACATGAACTTGTCACAGACCAGCTTGGGTCTGATGGGAATTTTTGGACGGGAAACAGTTTGCAAATGATGAGGACCTCAAAGAGCAGTCATGTCCTGGCTCAGGTCATTGGCGGCAGAAGAGTACAACAGCAGTATTGAGAAACTTGTTCCTCGTTACAATAAGTGCCTCGACCGCTACGGCGAGTACATTGAAAAATAGAGCAAGGTCCGGTAACACTGTAAATAAAGTATTGTAATGATATCGTTAGTTGTTTATTAGTTATGCCCAATCGTTCTTTACTTTCTGGACGACCCTCGTACTACACCGGCATTAGTCTGGTATGACATAAAAATCATCGAATTATTCGTACTGTATAACTGGAAACTTGTGATAATTACAGAAAAATGTCTCAAAATTAACTTATTTTTCACTTAGAATTGAAAAATACAATTTCGTAAGTTGAAATATCGAAGTCCTCCTTTCCTTGAAGTGACGACGGTAACTTAAAATTTATGAGTAAAAAAATCTCCTATTGATATTACAAATTTTAATCACTTTTTAAACAAATACGTTATTTGTGAAATTTTAGTAATAATCTTAAATAAACCCGCCAGAATAGTATGCGCCGTTGGAAACAGATGTTTGGAACTACTTTGGAGTTCGGAATTAAGAGAAATGAGCGTCTGACTGTTAGTTCATTCTGGATAAAGCTAAATGACGGGTTTTTCAATGACAAAAATTCAGAGGTAGACTGATGTAGATCGATATTTTCACTGAATACACGTTTGAGACCCACGAATTAAATCATATAAAATGCACTTTGTTCATAATTATTCCCTCATAAACAAATATTGTTTTAACACCTGCGTATCAAAATTGCATCAGTATTTTCAACTTACGCTCATTTAGAAATATAGAAAGAAAATATCGTCCACTCCGGTACATAAAACACGAAAAAAATTATCAAAAACATTTTTACTGTTCTTAAGTTCATGTAAAAACATCACATACTTTGTCACGCTTACAACAATTTCAAACACAAAATACAAATTACAGGCCTTTCGTTCAACTACACAACGACAATACTTAAATTACTTTTAAACAACTAAAATCTATAATAATAAGAATAACTCCTATAAAGAATGAGTCCAATCAAATCTTTTTAATTCGATATTAAAACTATACTTATGAATTAACTGGCAATTTTCTTATTACTCACTATCTGAACTGAATAAGATATATGGAAACATCCTTGCCAGTTCGATGACGTTCTCGGAATCTAAACAACTAAAAGCTGATTAATTTATGAACTGGCACTTTGTCTGAAATGTTAATGGTTTAAAAAGTGGAATATATTTTCTACAACAATGAAGACCCAGGAACTTCCCACGTAAGAAATTTTAATAAAAGCTGATTAATTTGTGTGCCACTACTTTCAATAATTCAGATACATGTATTTTAAAACAACCTAGTTAGTCCCGAACTAGAATGTTTTTTGGTATCGCATAAAACTTTTAAGAGCTTGCTACAGAATATGTTTCGTGTGAAAATAAGGGTCGAAATAATGAGACTTTAATCATCCGACTGTTAACCAGTCACAACACTTACATATCTGCATAGTAGATATTTTACCTGCTGAACATTTGCCATCTGAAAATATCTAAACGTAAGTTTAATTATTTCATCAAAGCTTACAATCTTACAACCAGTGAGTTCAATTAAAAACTGCCTTCTGTCGTCATATCGAGTGATATAACAAAGAACATTCCAAAAGTAGGTGCTTTTGAGACGAATTAAACACACACAGAGAAACATATAATTTATTATGACGTAATTCTTTTAAAAAAAAAATGAATTACTAAAAACAGGAAGACGTTATAATTATGCCGACGTAGAACTTGTTCTATGCAACTGATGCCTAAAGGTAAAAAATTGCATTCCAACGACGTAGAAATATACTCTTAAGAAGAAACTGTTTATATAGTGTCTATAATGTTCGAAAAACTGTCAAAGGAAATTATCGATATAAATCCTCAAATACAGCAGAATAATCTCTGACTGACACAGAACACACATCATTCTCAAATTCCAGAATATCATGGAAATGACTTAACCTTCCGGTAGGCGCACTTACCAAGACGTACATGTTCGCATAATACCTTCGTGTGAAACAGGCTTCGGTCTTGTATTGGACTGCATTTAGAACAAAAATTGAATAAACCAATAATAATAAAATAAAAACAACAGCCGTAACAATAACCATTGAACAATTAAATTTTCCCTTTTTCATTTCGTTTGATTTTTTCTGCAACACTACTTTCTTGACTGTAATATAAGACCATAAATGAACACTTCTGTAAGCTGGAAATAAACATAGAAAGGAAACCCCAATTATATGAAAAACCATACGGTACAGATATATAGAGAGAGTCATTTCTTGCTGCTACTATTGGTATTTACTGCAGACAAGACCCTCTTTGTTATTGGGTTCAAGTTTTCCTACAACACTGTATTAACGTGACTGTAATATAAGCATATACATGCAAACTGTTGTTAGCATTACCACCTTAGAAGGAAAAGTAAGTTATTCGAAACAAATGGAAATCTACATCTAAAATTTCATGACACGCATGCGCCCGGTCGTGTAACAAAAACAACGCGCCCGCCAAAAGGTTAAATAATAAAACAATGAATATGCTGTCAGATAATCATCTTTCGTTTCTGAGTAACACGATCTGCGAAGAAATCAATTTTCTTGTGGTTTGATACGTACATAAAAATAAAATATATATCTTCGTTGGAATAGATAAGTACCCATCAAATTTTGTTTTATTATATATAAAACAATTTTGTTTTATATATATATAAATAAAACACTAAACGAAGCACTTCACCAGTTAAGAAATAATCTGCAACGTACAGTATCGGGTCTTCAGGCATTCATTAGATTGATGAGCAATTATTTTAAAATAAATGCTGTTACTAAAAGATCTGATATTCTGTAACACAATATGAAGATATCGCCAGTTAGATACACCTGACATTTTACATCCACAGGAGACTACCAAGCTACAGATTGAGCTTAGCAATTTGATACTTCATAAGAATTGTTTCCATATAGCTCTGGAGTATTCATTCTCAAAACAATTGCGATCTTCTCTTAAAGTCTCCCTACCTTCCCGAAATTTAAAAGAATTATTTGATTTACATTTCATTCTATATCTTCGTAATTTCCTCAACCCTTCTATTCGACTAAGAAATATTTTTATTTGCGACTTTGGATTCATGATCCCTCTGTTCCAGATTCCAGTCATTTTTTAAATACACTGACTGATCTGCATTACCTCTGTAAACAGTGCATTAATATTGTCTACTTTTGGTCACAACATGATGCCCTATTTTTAATATCTTTATAACCTTAAAAATATCACGGAAAAACTTTGACGTCACTGACTAATTATACTTGATAGTTCTAAGAACAACTAGCATACAATTAATAAGTTCATATTTATTTATGGTCTAGGAGAACACCACCTAAAAGTCTTAACAATTTTATAATAAAAATGTAAATTAACAGTGTGAGGACGTATTTTTACACACCAATATATATATAAAACAATTAGATGTAAACATCTGAATCTGAAAACACCAAAAATTTCAGTAACTTATATCCTGTAAGAACAGATTATTGGTTCTTTTCTACTTATTTGGAGGAAACCATACATTAATTAGCCACCCGAAAGTATTTAACCATTTGAACCTCGAACTAAATTACTAACCGGGAGAACAGACTAAGCAGAAACACCTGCTGGGATGGATTTTACCAAGTTATACGATAGAGTCGAGGTGAGCTCGCCACCAAGAAAGTTTAACCCCAATCGATCTCGAAGGTAACTTCTTGTAGCAAAATTAAAATTTAGAAAACGCTCCGTAAAGTTAAAACAAAGAATTGCTTTAAAAATAATCACGATCAAAAACAATCAGCTAATTTAGCTCTACTTACCACAAGCGTGCGATAGTGATTCGACAGCATTTTCCTTGAAACTGTGATGAAAATTGTATTTTTCAGGGGAAAAATCAATCAACGCCTTCATCCGCGAAACTCACTGAGGCCTAAGGTGTGCGAGGCGTCAGTGATGGTAGATGGAAGTTCGCGACTTACTTCATCCCACAGCTTTGCCGGTTCCCCCACCTCCATTTACCTCCTCCTTAATAAAATTGGGTTTTTACGCCACCATTGCCCCTAGAGCCCTGGTGGACAGAAAACAGACGTACATCACTGTCCTAAACTATGTTCAATATTAGGAATGTGAGGATTGTACTGCGCCCACGGTGATCACACACCTATTAGAACCTGGCGGCAGACGTTTCATGTATCTTTAGGATCGATCACTTAGTGACAAGTTTTCTTTGCAAGTGTCCCAAGTCCCTTGGTTTGTTGCTAATCATCAACGTATGGCGTACATAAAATGCTTGTTCAGCCACGAATAATATTTGTGCACATCACTTATTTATTTTTCATTCTGCTGCCTGATGGCCATTTGTTCCCTAACTTACGACAAGCAGCAGTATGTTATCAAGTTAGAAAGAACTTACAAAATATTAAAGTAAACGCACCAGTGGTGGACACTTGAAGAGGAAGGTTGTAAAATGATATTTTCTAAAGGGCGAAAAACTTTTCACCTACGTGGGAAAATTTAATAAAGTATGTTCTGATGCCACTGAACATTATTCGCTCATGATTTGTTTCGTCTTATATTTCTAACACGCTGTCACACCTACGCTTCCATGTATTCTGTTAAGTAAGTGATTAAGGGAAGAGCTTTAGATTTTTATTTATGGAATTACAATAACGAATACTTTTGTAGTTATGCACTATTATGTATTTTTTTAAAAAATGTCTGTTTTACGCATATAAATGGCCAAACCAACTATAACTTTGATCTGTTATGCAAAGAAGGGGTGTCCATTACCCACTTACTATTCATTACTGGGTTAAAATCAAAATACTTGATTGATTGTTATTAACGTCCTAAGCGAGCTGGTGAACTTCTAAGGACGAGACTTACAGTTTTGGTAAAGTGGGCTCCGAACCACTCATTAAGTTCCCTCAGCGGAAATTGAAGCTATGACCACGCGCGCAGAAACAAGCACGCAAAACTCTCCGCCACTCCGAGGGTGAAATTATAATTCCATTAGTTGTTTTATTTCAACTGGGGATGATTATTTACTCTTCATGACCATAAATTTAAGGAAATTTTCTTGTTCAATTTTTTCACTGATAGACGCGGGGATGACCATTAATGGAATTATATGTTTTAGTATTGAATACTATTCATTACAACTTAGAATTTGCATTTTTATGGCCACAAGGAATCTATGGCTTAGGTCGGGATAGGGTAGGTGAAAGGAAGCGGGAAGGAGTCGGACAGGTCTAAGTTGAAGGTGTCATCAGCGCATTTACCACAGGGGAAAAAAAACTGTTAAAACCACAATACGGAAGGCTGACTTCTGTATTCGAACCCAGGATCTTCGGAATGATCACTCAGTGGAATTCTATGAAACAATCAGACAATCTAAGAACAGTATTAAACATATAATCTTGTTTAGTAATCATATTCGAAACATCAGCAAGGTTTATTTAAATTATTTTGAGTACAACAGTACAGTGGAACCTCCATTAACCGTCACCATCGGGACCGGGACTGTGACGGTTAACTGAACAGACGGATAACAATTATAAACGTGTATAGTAACAGTGTGCATACGTATTTTATTGACAAAAAACGTTTTTCTTCCTTTTTTTTATAAAAAAAACAACATTTTTTTTTCAAAAATCTGTTATTACGTAATAAAAAATGCTCATTTTTACGATGACTGATAACAGAGAGTGACGGTTGATCGAGGTTTTACTGTATGTCCATTACTGGAACATGCAAGTTTTTCTGTGTCCATTATTGGTACCAAAACAATGTTAGACAAAAAACGTGATTTACTCTCAAATAGTGTACTTCAATGAAAGTAATAGGTAGAAATCACTACAAGAAAGCATGAAGAACGTGTAACATTCTCGTTTGATCAGTACATTTCAACTGCATTTGAGATAAAAAATTATAATGGTCAAAAGTGTCCATTGCTGGTACGTTAACCTTACGTCTTTCTTGTTTCAGCTCTTGTGCCAGGGCCGAATAGTTAGCACGTTCGCTTTCTGTGCACGTGGTCTGGAGTTTATACACAGAGCAATGGCCGTGGTCTGGAGGCCAATAGAACAGAGTAGTTCGCCAGCTCATTTAGTATCTGAATCACAATTCAAGCAAGCTGGAAGCAACTTTAGAATTTATTTATGTTGTTAACTACATTTAATTATCTTAATATATATTTAATTATAAAATAAATTACGGGCATGGTTTCATCAATTTTGCATAAAGAATTTCTCTAAAATTACGAGACTACGACATCAAAGCATACTGTTACAAATAAATATATATTAAGCTTTGCTCTTAAGTCTCGAATGATGTCCAAAATATGGACATTCAATGGGAAATCTCCCGTAAATGACTAATAACTATATGACTACCTCTAATTCTAAACAATTTAATAACAAAAATAATACAAAAAAATTGAGCATTGCAAAAATACAACACTAAATCTCGCGCGTGCCCATAAACACGCACAAACACCCCATACATATATACATATAAAAAGCACAAACACCCCATACATATATACATATAAACACACAAACAAACAAAAGAAGGAACTATTAACACATACTATAAAACCCCATGGTCACTGACTGTCTAATCATCAACATTCCCAGGCCAAACTACTGAAGCTAGAAACACCAAATTTAATATGACGGTTTTAGACCATGAGTAGGTAAAGGAAAGGTGCGACATTTTAAACAACTCGCCATCTTGGATCCAAAATGGCCATCAAACCCATTGTTGTATAGAATACACACCCTGCGACTACTGAAATGAAATTTGGTATGAAGGTACATCATCATCAATAGGTTAAAAAAAAATACCAAATGTCTCCAAAGTCGCCATCTTGAATCCAAAATGACACCCCAAAAATCTATTTTCCACACCGTTTAAGCTAGACACACGAAATTTGGGGTGAAGTTACATGGCAACTAGTACTTTAGAAAAATATTACGAAATGTTGAAAAAGTCGTAATCTTGGATCCAAAATCGCCGACCCCATTGTTGTATAGAATACACAACCTAAATGGCTGCAGTTAGGAAGATCAAATTTGGTACGAAGGTACATTATCACTAGCAGGTTACTAAAATATTGCAAAATGTATCCAAAGATGCCATCTTGGATCCAAAATGGCGTACCTAAAAATCCATTTTCCACACCGTTTGAGTTAGAGAGATACGAAATTTGGCATAAACGTTCATTATGACGAATAGTTTATAATATATTACAATATTTTGAGAAAGTCGCCATTTGGATTCAAAATGACCGCCCAAAATCCCATTTTCCACACCGTTTGACCTAGAGAAATGAAAATTTACATGAAGGTGTACCATCACAAGTAGGTAACGACAATTTAAGAATACGTTCAAAAAGTCATCAACTTGGAACCAAAATGGCCGCCCAAAAACCCAATTTCGAAATCACTTAAACCAGAGAAACGAAATTTTGTATGAAGGTGTATGACCAAGAGTAGGTTACAACAAATGGGGCAAACCTCCCCTTTGGGGGCGCAGATCCCCCGTGGGAGGTGCAAATGGAGACCATGGCGGTGCAGTACCGCAGAGAGATTCTGGTTAAGATAAGGGGGGCGCAGACCCCCAAAACTACTGAAGTTGGGGGCGCAGACCCCACGAGGGCTTGGGCAGCGCCCCCAGCGAAGCAAAGCGAGTCCTATATATATATATAGCCCCATGGTCACTCACTCACTCATCAATATTCCCAGGCCAAACTACTGGAGCTAGAAACACCAAATTTCGTATGAAGATGTATGTAAGTAAAGAAAAAAATTCAACATTTTGAAAAAGTCATCTTGGATCCAAAATGGCCGCCAAACCCATTGTTGTATAAAATATACAGCCTAAACCACTGGTGCTACTGAAATGAAATTTAGTATGGAGTTACATTATCATTAGTAGAATAGGAAAATATTAAACAATGTTGAAAAAGTCGAAATCTTGGATTCAAAATGGCCGCCAAACCCATTGTTATATAGAATACACAGCCTAAACCGCTGGGGCTACAAACGCGAAATTTGGTACACATGTGCATTGTTACTAGAAGGTTAAGAAATAATACTACATGTATACAAAGACGCCATCTTGAATCTAAAATGGCGGATCCCAATACATCGTTTGAGCTAGAGATAACGAAATTTGGCATAAAGGTGTATTATTACGAGTAGTTTAAGAAAATATTAGAACATTTTGAAAAAGTCGCCATCTTGGATTAAAAATGGCCGTCCAAAAACCCATTTTCCACACCGTTCGAGCTAGAGAAACGAAATTTTATATGAAGCTGTAACATCACGAGTAGGTCACGACAATGTAAGAAAACGTTAAAAAAGTGGCCATCTTTAATCCAAAATGGCTGCCCAAAAACCCATTTTCCAAACCACTGAAGCTAAAGAAACGAAATTTGGTATGAAGGCGTAAGATCAAGAGTTTGTTACAAAAAATGGGAAAAACTGGAAATATTTGTACCATGGAGGCGCAGTCTGCCTGAGGGAGCGTCTGGTTACGATAAAGGTTGGCGCAACAGCCCCCCAAAACCCCGAAGTTGGGAGCGCAGCTCCCACGGGTGCCTGGGGCAGCGCCCCCAGTGAAGCAAAGCGAGTCCATATAATATATAGCCCCATGATTACTGACTGATCATCAATAATCCCAGGCCAAACTACAGGAGCTAGAAACACCAAATTTGGTATGAAGGTGTACGATCAAGAGTAGGTAAAGGAAAAAATCTGACATTTTTAAAAAGTCGCCATCTTGGATCCAAAATGGCCGCCAAACCCATGGTTGTATAGAGTACACAGCCTAAACCGCAGGGGCTACAAAATGAAATTTGGTATGAAAGTACATCACTAGTAGGTTACGAAAATATTACCAAATGTCTTTAAAGACGCCATCTTGGATACGAAATGGCGGACAATTAAAATCCAATTTTCATACTGTTTGAGTTAGAGATACGAGATTTGGCATAAAAGTGTATTACCACAAGTAGTTTAGGAATATATTAAAACATTTTAGAAAGTCGCCATCTTGGATTCAAAATGACCGCCCAAAAACTCACACCGTTCGAGCTAGAGAAATGAAATTTTACATGAAGGTGTACCATCAAAAGTAGGTCACAACAACATAAGAAAACGTTAAAAAAAAAGTTGCCATCTTGGATCCAAAATGGCCGCCCCAAAAACCATTTCTCAAACCACCTAAGCTAGAGCAACGAAATTTGGTATGAAAGTGTATTACCAAGATTAGGTTACAATAAATGGTGCAAATCACCCCTATCGGGGCGCACATGGTAGTGCCGTCCCGCAGAGAGAGTCTGGGGGCAGCGCTCCCAGCGAAGCAAAGCAAGTCACAAATTATAAGCAGTGGCGTAATCTTGTTTTAGTAAACACATAGGAAAATGTTGCTGTATAATGCGAATGCCAAAATATTGTCGTAATTCCTCGAAAATTTAGAGAATCTCAGTGACGAAAAGAAAACAAACAGAATCTAAAAGACTGAACGAAGCTGTTTACAATTGTGTGACATTGGAACAATCTATTATCCGTATTAATGGCAAACAATTCCGAAGCGTTATCAAGGTGGAAATTTCAAACAAGCGAAATCTAATTTTGTTACCAATGTACGAATGCAAGACATTATACCTTAATAATAATATAGTAGTTCGCATTAATATTGATAAACGATTTCGGGTCTTTTTTCATCAACCAAATACACACACAAAGGAATGTACAAAAATATGTTACTGACCGACAACCCATTACTTTCCGATACAATCTATTAGTAGCGTTGCCAGGAGATCATATGAATAGTCTTTTTCCCCCGCCCTTTTCTGCGAACATCCCTGTAACATTTCTAAGTCTTCGCTAAATATCCGACTGTCCTGTTAATTTAAGATTTCATTTCTCCCTATATATCCAAACCTATCTATATATGAATGGTAAAATAAGGTACAAATCAGAGTTATTTTTCAAGACACGCAGGTGGGTGCACACAAACTTCACATACATAAATAAAGAAGGCGACAACGTTTCGCCAAAGGTTTGGTCACGCCAGCTGCAGAATGAAAGGAAGATAAAAGTAGCGGGAAGGACTTACTATATTGCCAAATGAAAGCTAGATCAACAGATAGGAACTGATTTAGCTTCGACCTGACTATATAGCCAGTCCTTGTCACCACTCCTATAATTCTTTCTTTCATTTCTTTGTCGTGCTCATGTCTTTGATGAAACGCTGCCAGATTTCTCCGTACACCTGTATGTATTTCCAATACTGGAAGTAACGTTCTTTCTACCTTATTTTATCACTTTACAGATATAAACAGAGATTGATAGATTATAATAGGGCAACATGACTAGACAAGACAAACACAGTTTCATAAATCACAGACACGTTATCACATTTGTAACGAGAATTCGTACGAAAATGCACCAAATTAAGTCATTGAAGTAGCTAATTAGCCTTCTTAGTCTCTATACAATGGTCCACAGTCAACGTTTCCCATTTCAACATAAACTGTCTTTAGCTGAGTATAATAGTCCAATACAGCTAAGCCATTCTCTCTTCCAATGCCACTCATCTTATAACCTCCAAATGGAACTTCTGGGGGGTACAGATTGTATGTATTTATCCACACTGTTCCTGCGCTGAGTTTTTTCACAACTCGGAAGGCACGCTGCACATCTCTACAAAAACAAGAAGAGAAACATTAATGTGTAACATGTATATACGCAACGACTGTACATTCATGTTAACTTCAACAAATAATACAACTACACATATTCCAAGAACTTTTAATACATAAAATTAGATGCGTACATTAAATGGTAAAGGCAAGCTATGGTAAATGTAACAACGGAATTAATCTGTGCATAATTATTGTACACTTCTTTTAAAAGTAGATTAAATTCTTGGCAGTATTTATGTGTGAAATCAAAAGGATTGACGTGTCTCAACAAACACAACATGCAGAGGAAGATGGTGACCTTACCCACTATTAGCTGTACCACCGCGGTATTCACCTGTTGGACATGAGGAAAATCCTGAATCATTCGCATCCAAATTATTTCGTATATTATAGAAACACTGTTCCCAGTTCAACATCACTGCAACTTTCTCTCCTACTGAAACTTTTAAATACTTAATTCTGAAATCTTTAACTACATACAGCCAACACATATACTGAAAGGGAACAAGATTGGCGTACCGAAATGTTAGCTTCTTAGGCAATCTTATTAAGAAACGAGACGCACCCTTGCGCGCGCGTGTGTGTACATACACACACACACACACACAAAGAAAAAAAAAGAAAGACACAGAGAGAAGACTGACGAAATTGTAACTCGTGATCAGTATTTACTAAATCAAAGTATGTAGAAAAAATATTTATTTTAATTCAAATCATGTAATATAATTTAAGCTTTAATTCTTTTAACCATTTGATAATAATAATGCTAAAGTTTTAATTTCGTTCTGCAACAATCATTTGTTTTCAAAGAGGTACTTTTATTTTTTTAAAAGCAAAGTTCCACCCTAAATCTGCACAAGCCATTTTCGGTAGTTATTTTGTAGTTTTTAAGTAAATCATCGTTTGAATTTAAACTTCTGTATTTTTAAATAAAATTAATTAATCAATCATTTATTTCATTCATTAAATAAATAATAATAATAAAGCTCCGAAGTAGTTTCATATTCAAGTCTGTTTAGCGACCAAGCGATTTGGGCTGATCTTTCATTGTATCAGTCTGCTAAACTTGCAGAAGCAGTTTAAGACTGAGCATTCAGTGAAATTTTGATCAAAAAGGTACGTGACTGCCAGTGACATTTCACGATTTCTTTTTATTGGTTAAAAGATATATTTGTTACAAAATGTTGAGAAGGAATGATCTACCTAATTGTCTTCCAGTTAGGTTTCGACGAAACTGCCGTAGTGACCTTTACCTCTTATGAGGTTACAATTATTTGCACGCAAGACTGAATGTAAGACTATTCAGTATCACAATTATAGCCTTCTAATTATATCTCATATACATGGTATGGGTACAATGACCGCTAAGTGAAGATCGGTTAATAAATTCAAACTATTTTATAATGTGAACAATTTTCACATAATTTAACATGCAGAAATTGAGGTTGTAAACTCGGGTCAACATATATATTTTTCTAAAATACATGTTGTAACTTTTACTGACTCCACTTTAATATGGTTTACATTCTAATACTAGCTGATATACCCGTCCGTCGGTGCGGGCTGAATAAAATATGTCTGCAACCGTGACAGCCAACTTGGTTGGCAACACTGAACTGCACCGCTTGCGGCGCATGGAGTATCAAACTGAACTGTCCCAGAACCTTAACTGCCAAATTTGATGTGTACACGTCCAATAGTATGAAAACAATTTGAAACGTTGAATTTGTTTAATTGTTTGGCAACACTAACCACTTCGGCGACGGAAGTACAATGACGGTCAGAAAAAAATTGGCTTGTCTTTATTTTGCAGTTTTTGAAAAATAACTTTTTTCTCCGTGAATAAAGACATTCCTTTGATAGCTCTACATAAGAACAACCTAAAAACTAAAGAATACTGAAAATTTGTCACAAAAATATTAATAAATAATGGAACTAGAAAGAAAAACAGAAATATAAAGAAATTGTCGAAATATTTCTAAGTCCAGAAACTTGGCAACAGGAAAATTCAGAGGAAAAACACGGATATTCTTTTCACTAGCCGAAAGAGTCCATATGTTAGTATTATCTTTAACTGACAATACAGACATATGTTCATCCATGTGAAACATTACACGAACAGAAGTTACAGACACAATGCATGCGTAGCATAATCATGTGACAGATACTACTATACTCCCCGAAAAGGCACTAAGAAAGACATAAAATCTCTTTTTTAACTTTCAAATACAACGGTGCACCAATAAATGTTTGCCAAAGTATTGGACCACATCGCCCTCGATGATGTAGTGGTCCGAAGATTGAAGATTGAAACATGCAGATGCAAGGATCATTAGTTCGAGTCTCACCTAATTATTTTGGAATGCAAAACAGTGTGATTAGTTTTTGTAGTTGGCGAATATTTTTATTTTCTCACTTCTGATAGAATAGTCTTTCTTATGTTACGAGTACACTCCGAAGAGCTTAAGTGTTGTGTGTTAAATTCGACGAAACAGTAAATGTGCGCAAAATTAAGTTTTCATGTCAGAACAGGTTCTATGGATTCATATGCTTAGAAGCAGTTACATTTCTACTATCTAATTCTAACCCATATTTATAATTGGTCCTGCACATTACTGTTAGGTAGTTTTATTGATGTGTATATTAGTATAACAATGAATATGATTGATGATTGTTTAACAATGCTTGGATTGGCATGGCAATGACTTCAGCTTTCGATTGGTTCTTATAATGATCACATTCTCTTGACGACGACTTATACGAATACTAATAAAGATTGATGGAATACGTACCTTGGCTATCATTACTTTAACTATTTATTTATACTATTAATTACGTTCCGAATTTCCAATAGGTATCAGAATGTTACTTTCAGGTTAATTTTAACCTGAAAGTAACATAACCTGGGATTTCTTTTATACATTTTAAAATGTTACAGTGTGAAATACACACACTCCAGGTTCATAGAATATTCTATTATTATTAGCAGTAGTAGTATTAATGCATGACTAAGGCAAACTATAACTGTGTAAAAAGCAAACCCATGTCCTTTTGATTAACTGCTTCCGCGAACGACGAAACCTGATACGCCGTGGCGTAACAAGTTTCGTGCTCACGCCCACAGCAGAATACAAGGTATGATCAAAAAATACGGCGAATGAATTTTATAGCAACAACTGATGACGCTACATCCATCTGAAGTAATAAGTCCAATAATCTGATCCGTTGAGATAGTCAGTGTCAAGTTTAAACAAGTTGTTACTTGTCAGTACGCTTCCAGAGCCGGAAGGGTGAGGTTGTGTTTACCGTGTCTGTCGCGCATCATGGATTTCGAACAACGCGTTAACATTAAGTTTTAAGTTGCAAAAAGGTGCCAAGTAAGCTTATGAAATCAGTGTATGGCGATAATTTGGTGACTGAAAACTGTTTACAATTTGTATGAGTGGTTTAAAATCGGAAATGAGTCGGTTGAAGACGAGCAACGGTCGGGACGTCCTTCGACTTCAAAAACGTGCAAAAATGGTTCGTTCAAACAGGCATTCGAGAGTTTACCGAAGAAATGAACATCTCATACGGGTCCTTGCAAAGCATTTTAACCGATAATTTACAAATAAGACGAGTGCGAAATTTGTTACCAGACTTTTGACTGGCGAACAGAAGGAAAACCACACCTCGCTTCTGACCCGCGAGTTTTTGGCCGAAAAAAAGGTTCCTGTATGTCCACATCCGCCTTACTCTCCGGATTTAGCACCATGCGACATCTGGCTCTTCCCCAAAATAAAAACCGTGCTAAAAGGAAAACGTTTTGACATCATTCCCGACATTGGGAGGGTCACGACGGAGCAGCTGAAGGCCCTTCCGAAAGAAGACTTCCAGAAATGCTTCCAATCATGAAATCAACGTTGGTATAAGTGCATGGCTAGGCAAGGAGAGTACTATGAAGGAGATTAATTCAACTTTGAAGTAAGTTTATTACTTTGTTCGTAATAAAATTATTCACCGTATTCTTTGATCACACCTTGTACTTGTAACTGTTTAAACAGGCTATCAAACAATTCTTTTCTCGACATTGATATCAGGACAGTGGTTCGAACATATATATATCTGTGTGTGTGTTTTATTGTTTAGTTCTCATTTTTTTTTTTCTTTGAACTAGCTTGCTTTATATTTCAAGGCATAAATTAACCTTAAAATCCTAAATTATACCTTATCAGCTATTGGCGTTAGATTCTAATTGCATGAAAGAAAGAAAAGAAAAACAGTAAGAGGTTTAGTTGTTGTACGTATAGTTACAGGCCGATTCTTCCGATTACGTGAGTTGACCAATATGAGGAAAGTGTTCAAAAATTTGCTCAAATTGTAGACTGCTTTGATGATATGCGAAGATCCTCGATAGCTAATCCTTGTTTATGCAACTTTTTATCTTTTATCAGCCTTTATTAGTACAATATTGTTTTCTTTTTAAACTTTTTCACTGGCTTTTACGTTTCGCCACAACGTATATAGTTGTGGTGAATATACAAGTATGATATACAGAATGAATAAACAGGGTGTCTACAGAGTTCCTTTTTCAAAATTCCAGTATATTCAGTATAACTATCAGCAAAATTCCAGAACCTAATACTATGATTTTTTTTAAGTTCTTTAGGAATAATCACTCTCTTGATGATTTCAGGTTTGTAATTGTTTTACTGTCAAAAGAATATTTTATTTTTAATAAATTTAATTAGCCTTGATTTTTTAAAAATACAAATGATTTTTTAACATTTTTTTTAACGGGCCTTCCAACTCCCCTCACAGCCTTCCACTGCACCCATTACTTTAAATGTCTTTAATTAGAAAATATATACAACTCTTGCTTTGGAAACATTTAAAAACAATTTTGTATTCACTGAGATTGTAAGACTATTAAAACAATTACAGAAAGTATTGTTGACAAATTACCAGTTTTACATAAATGATAAAAATCGTTGTATAAATTTATAGCTTCATATATAACTGTTCATTTCCAATTCACAATGATATAAAATTAAATTAAAGAAGAGTGGTGCTGTTAGGTAGATGTAGCTGCTCATTAAAGCGCTGAAATCTTTACACAAGCAATGTGCCAGCATTAAAACTGGCCCTCAGTTTCCCCATCATTGGGCTTCCGCTTACCTAGCTGTAAAAAA
>JAGDQP010020557.1:0-14141 GCA_022664845.1 Lepisma saccharinum | reverse complement strand
ACAGTATTAGTAGAAAAGGGGAAGTTAGTGACTATCTGCAACACCAAGAGAGATGCTGGGCGATGAGGGCGTCGCGTCTCAACGCCGGGTCATTGGGGAAATCACAATTTATTATTTCAGTAACTGTACTGTATAATTAAGTATTGTTGTTCTATAAAATCACTTTTTTTCATAACCTGAAACTCAATTTCACTACTTTCATGATCGTTTGACCGACAACCCCAAACCGTAGTCACCCTGCTCGGAGGCCTGATACAGTGAGGCAAGAGCATTATTTGTATTACCTAATTAAGTTATATTATAAATTGTATAAATAATTGTATATTATTCTATTCTAGTTATAATGCAAGATTGTTATTACCCTGCACTCTTGGAGTTAAAAAATCCAGGGTAGATTATAAAGAATGATATTTGTACATTTCATAATTTTTCCAGTATGTGGATCAAAATTCTAGTATATTTTCAGTACCAAAATTAAATTCCAGTACAATTCCAGTATTTCAAGTATTTCCAGTATCAGTAGACACTCTGATAAAAAATCGTTCCCATGGAGACTGTCATTTTGAGTTATAAATACTCCTGGCAAAATTTTCCTACGATGTGTAGTTATCGAGTAATTAAGGGGAAAGATCGTTGCAGCCATGTAAAGCGTATAGGCCTAATATCTGATAGACCAGAGGCGAAACTCCCGGCAGTATGGCAGATGCTATCATAGACCACAAAATTTCAGACCTGGGTCTCAGTTGATTTATGATTTACAGTTGAAGCAGTAAGTTGTCCTTTTTTTTTCTCATCCGATATTGAATTTAGGTCTGAAATGTCAGGCAGGCTGTCACACAACCGGAGAAGTATTGCTGCTTGACAAATGGGTATTATATGCTTTATAATGGTACCAACGAACCACTTTTCTTGTAATTACGCGAAAACTAAAAATCCTTGGAAATTTTTGAAAAGCGTAATCTTGTTTGAGAATTTGCTAAAGAAAAATAACTTGGGTATATCCGTACCCTCCATCTCAATACAGGTAGAGTGAAAATTCGCGCCCACTGGCAATACTGAGATAAATTCATAATACGAGTTCAATAAAAGTCCAATTTTAATCTGGATTTTAATAATGGAATTAAGTTTGATTTTGAGGTAAAAATAGTTTTCCTTGAAGTTTATAACTGTATATTTTGAAACGTTATGAATAAGACTGAATTCAAAACCATTTAACTTTCGAAATGTAATATAATAGCTTGAATTCTGAAATCTAAGATGGTTGTAGACCCAAAACAATTTATTTTTTGTGGAATTTCATACCTGAGGGTTCCAAATGACGCTAAATGCTATTCACAAATAAGTTTATTCTCAATGTACTCATTTTTGAAAAAATGACTCACAGGCATCACCGACTAGGGTTCAGTCACGTTTCTTCGGCGATGATAATTTTCCGAAGTTTAGATTTATTGAATACAAGTTATTGAAAACACAACAGCAGCCATCATCATTGCATCCTCCTATTATTCACTTACTCCTATATTCTAAAAGCTCATATTTTACTCCTCTCCTATCAAATTGAGTACTAGAGTGGCCTTGGTACTCCTGAGTACATTGGGAAGATAAAGGCGGTCGAGCGTGGGACTGACCACCCCACCACACTTCGTACAGTACGTCGAGAATATCTGGAGCACTACCTCCACATCCCCATGCGTCGTTCGAAGAAGATAGCTTTTACCTTTTTCATGTCTAGTGAATGGCAAGTCACAAAAGAACGTTGGTTGGAGAATACTGGCTCCTGAGCATGAATAGCCTACTGGACTCCACACGGGCCCAGAGGTATGCCAATGGATTTACGTTCGAAGACTTTGTAAGTGCTCAAGTGTTCTCAAGTGCTCTTTTAATTAATTATAATTGCTTTTGTGTAAGCAAACGAGCAAGATCAGTGAACCTGCACTTATGAATTGGAACAGACAGTAATAGATTTTTCCGTGATTGCGGGAATATTTTTCTTTATTTCTGGCAGTAACGAATAAGAACAACTAGAGCATTTTGGAAATTCCACTACCAAATATCTTATTAAGTTAGTGCTGAAATTATATTTATAATTAATATAAACATTTAACAGCTCATATTAATGTTCAGTTAAACAATTTGGGAAAAAAATTTGAGATTTGCCGTATAAACCAGGAGTACACCTTTGAGAACGTATAAAACAAATCTGAGGTTAAATAACAATATTAAAATTAACAAAAGTAACAATGATACATTTATAACGTTTTGATACTTATTGGAAATTCGAAATGTAACATTTATGACCAATTTTAAATGTGTTAGGATTAGAATTGGTAGTGTAACTGCTTTCGCGGACATGAATGCATACAAGCTGTTGCTAAAATTGACACGAAAATATAATTTTGCGCACATATTTACTGCTTCCTTGAATTTAACACACAACACTTACGCTCCTCCGAGTGTGTATTCTTAACGTAAAAAGAGGCCATTCTATCAGAAGTAAGAAAAGGAAAAGAAAATATTCACCAACTACACACGCTGTTTTGCATTGGAAATTAAAAGAAGTAAACAGAGTTGGGTGGTGACTCTAACTGACGCCCCTTTAATCCGCAGGTTTGAAGCGTAACCACTACACCACCGAGGGCACCTATGATAAGCACTTATAAATGCACTGTTGAATGAAAGTCTTCACTTCGAAAGTTAAAAGATATCTTGTCTTTCTTAGCGCATTGTCGGGAAATATAGTAGTATCTGTCACATAATTATGCTACGCCTGCATTGTGTCTGTAACTTTTGTTTATGTAATGTTTTATATGAAAGAACATATGTCTGTATTCTCAGTTGAAGATAATACTAACATATGGACAGTTTCGGCGAGCGAGAAGAATATCCCTGCTTTTCCTCTGAATTTCTCTGTAAATTTCCCTATGTTGCCTAGTTTCTGATTTTTGGACCTAGAAATATTTCGACAATTTCTTCATATTTCTGTTTTTCTTTCTAGTTTCATTATTTATTAATATTTTTGTGACAAATTTTTAGAATTACTCGTTTTTATATTCTTCTTATATAGAGCTATCAAAGGAATGTCTATTCATGAAAAAAAAAAGTTATTTTTCAAAAAGTGCAAAAAAATTTCTGAGCAGGAGTGTACCTGTATGACGTGTTCCAGTAGCTAAATTCTAAGTTTGGTACAGATACGGGAAACAGCATGGGAGCAATCAGAAATAGAAAAATATTAATTTTTTTAATTGTTTGGTAACATGATAACTGCGGTATCTGGAGAGAAAGAGATGAAACTAATGAAGATCAGGAGATTAGGATCTTTGTTTCACTATTTTCAGTGGAAACAAAATTAGCACTAATAATAGGAAAATAACGCAAGCAGTAAGCAAAACAATTCATTGACTTCTATGACTAAAGCATAGATTTAGTCATACAGAGAATGCAAACAGACTAATCGCCTTTATTTCTTTTTAAATTCCTAATACACTGACTTAATAGATTAGTGATATAAATGTCTTATTGTAAACAGGGTAACTGCTGAATTTACATTATTGATTAATTTAAAGTCAAAATGTACACACCACTCAATGGTTAACATATTTTTGGTTCCGAAAACTCACTTGGTTAAGAGCATTCTATACTGGTGCTTTTCATAAACAAAACAAGAATTACAGTATCATTATTATTATATGGAGCAGTAGTAGTATAGTTTCATTATTGGTATATATATAAAATTCATTCCTCTTCACCTTGTAAACACTGCACCAGCAAGCCCAAAAGAAGTGTCATTCGCTCGCTGCAAGACCTCTTCTTCTGTGGTGAACTCCATCAAGGAAAGAACTGCTCCAAATACTTCCTCCTTCACAACTTTCATTCCATCATGACAATTTATCAGCACACATGGACTCAAGTAGTAACCCCCATCCAACGGCGGAGGTAACTTCACCCGCTCACCACCAACTGCTACAACTGCACCCTAGAACAAATAATGTCCATTATTACACTAAAATGAAATGATAAAACAGTTAATGTAACGATACAAATTTTCATCTGAATTCTCTTGCTGCTGACAATAAATAACTTTAAGTGCTAAAAATAGCACTAATAATTTTAACAAATGAATACATCTGTTAACGATAAAATAAGAGGATCAATGTGTTAAATAACTGACCATACGACAGCAACTAGGAATGTCGATTGTCATCTATTTTAATATATAACTACATGTCAATTCAAATAGTCACGATTGAAATTATACTAAAAGCATTGAAATTGTAGAAAACATTACATGTGAGTCTCGATATTGATTAATCTGTTGTCGAAAATATAAAATACAATAGATTATGGCACAGAAGATGTATTACTATGCATGTTGGTAAATAAATACATGAAATAATCTGCGTAAATTTAACAATATGCCCTAAAATAATTTCCAAGTGATCTGAGGACACGACGATGACCAGATACCAAAAGAAGGAAACGTACAATTGATAAGCGGAAACGCTCATCCGTAGATATGACCTTGCATGTGCATTATTGAGCAGTGTGAAACGGTGAAAAAAATAGTGATTTTACAAAATAATGTACGTAGAAGTATGTTGTTATAAATTGATGAAAACAAACAATGTGTAATTATCGGAATCTGTTAATAATTGGTGTTCATATTCTATAAATTTGCCTTGGGTCTAAATAAGTTACGGTCTCTACATACATATGTGCTCTCGTATACTAATCTGTCTATGTGAGATTCAATTATCTGTAAAATGGATAAGTCACCAATGGCATTATTATATAGTTATGCTGCGAAAGACCTGAAGGATTTTGGTTTCTGCAGTCACGTGAATGTTAATTAAGACTGCATCTGCACTTGTATGCAAGACTCGTATTGTTTATTGTACTTGCGTGTACTATTTCTTACGGTTTATTTTTTTATTATTATTAATGTTCTGGGTAGAAGAGATAGGGTTACAGATTGTTATTTTTGTCAATTCTCTTTAGTGTTTTTTTGTAACCATAAAAAGAAATATGGGATATTGATTCATTTTGCGTGGTTAAGGGCTCACAAGACTTTTCCCCGTTTCTTAAGTTGACGTCAGCCTTGAAAGTACCTTGTGTCAAAACCATAAAGAAGATTCCGGTAAATGCGATGTGAGACTTGCAGGTCATTTCGGAACACACGTACAACGAAGAAACGTTCGGAACAATGTATCGGCCGGTCAGTGAACTACTTCGAAGACAACAGGTTTAAATCACTGTAAAATCAGCAACACATTTTTTACAGCAAAACTTCCGTCATTAATTAAATGCGCTTTGTATGTTATATACGTTAACAATTTAGTAATTTAGACACACTTGATTTATTTAGGAAAATATGAATAAAAACGAACAGGTATATATTATACGTTCGTATTTCAAAAGAACGTTGAGGTATATATATAATCACCACCACCACCACAAATGAGGGCCTCGTAAGTTGAACGAACTCACGCACATTACTGATACCTATGCATACGTTAAAAAAGGCACTGAGTAGGTGGTTTACATGATTACTAACCCAAGGTTCGGTATAGAACAAGGCGATAGAAACAGTGACGTAATTAGGAGAATACGTTCGCGTCCCCATTTCAGAGTTTTATGAATTATACATACTTAAAATGAATTTCATACCCACGCACACCTTAAATTAAAAAAAAAAAAGCATGGATGGAACAAAGGACAAAAAAACGAATAAAGGTTTACCGACTGCCCATGTGTTAGGACGTAGGTTTAGCATTCACAAGATCGTGGACTCAAACCAGCGACTGTCCATGCTGACTGAGGTTTTTCTTGGTTTCCATCGGTCACACAAGGCTAAAAGTCATGGCGATTTCTAGGCTAAAAGTCCCAGAAAAGGTCATGGCGATTTCTTCCCAAATCCTTCCCTCTGGCGTTCCCCAAAGCTGATTTAAGTTACTAATAACTGCTTCCTTGTAACCTTATACGCATTTTCAACATTTGAACAGGCTTTAGAATTACAGAAGATTCACATATCCAATGCGAAGGGAGCGAAGGCGGGCTAGTGATAAAGTTATGTTAGGGATTGAAAGACAACCCATCTTTTACCCTTCTTCACGTTAACAAGAGCCGCAATGAGAATTTTGTAGCAATTAAAATATAATGATCTACAGAGATCGCCCAAAACGATCTTCTGAGGAGCCACGAGGTATAAGAAAAAAATGCTGAACACAAAACACTACTTATGAGACGTATGACTAGAACATACCTCTTTCTTTGCTTCATTAACATATTTTAATACTTTCTCAGCATGTTCCTTTGTAATGGTAGCCCCAACGGTGGTATTTTCATCAAAAGGATCTCCTACTTTTAACTTCTTTGTTGCTTCAACTAACTGTTCCTTAAATTTCTGAAAAAAGCCTTTCTGAACAAACACGCGAGTACCATTCGAACATACCTGCAACAAATAGAATTCTTGATGAATTTTTAATTATTCTTTACATAAAATAAATAACGGATCAAGTATCGTACCATATGAATCTTTGGTAATCTACGTACAATATATTTCAAAATCCAGCATTTTATTGTCAAGCCACTAATAATATGTATTTTAAAATATAAATAAATACACTGTTGCCAGAGCTTATTTTACAGAAATTGGAAATAATCATGAAACAAAATTAGATTAGACATGCTTACAGGGTGTATATCAAGTCCGGTAACACTTTCAAAAATTTATTTTTGGACGAGCTATGAAAATAATCACTATCGTTAATGCAAAATATTGTAAATTATTTTTCACAGCATTCACCTTACAAATACTCCGTGTGTGACCCAACAAATGTGTACACGATATCTCTAACCCTCACCACACACAGCCCAGCATGTCCTCTGTGACTTTGGCTGTGCCATGCTCAATTCACTAACATCACTTGGAAGATCAGAGACTAAGGTCTTTACATTTCCCCATTAAAACAATCTGTTGGACATTGTGGCATTCCTTTTTTATCAATATGAAGCAGTCAAATTCTTTTTCAGCCAGAAAGCAACACGTTAAATTTATCGCCATCTAGCGAAGAGAAATGGAACTACACGGAGCACCTACAGTTCAAAAAAGTTTGTGACTTCACTCTTTCAACCAGTGTACTGTGTCAGTTAGTGATGTTACTAGTTTCATTACAATAAATTTTTGAAAGTGTTACCGGACTTTATGTACACCCTATATTTCATGAAAATTCGATTAATCTCACTTTGCCCGCTGATTTAAACTGCATTCTAGATGTTACAGATACAGAAGACAGTTAAAAAATTGGATTTCACTTTGAGGTTTTAAAAGAGAATGTAACAACTGTTGAAAAAAAAAATCTAGGTTAAAAGTATTTTCTAGGATGGAAAAGTACATTTCTAATAATTAAATAATTCTCTTGACATGGTGCTCACAGTCTTGGAAGCCGTCCAGAACAGTCCCTTTGGAGATACGAACTACATAATTTCACAAGATTCAATGTTGGATTCAAAAGTTTCTAGCCTGACTGATTCTTTGAAGTACACCCTATTCCAAAAAGTATAACCACGTTGATTTTTCAGCTGAAAATTCTCTAAGTCCAACTTCGGGTATCTTCGGATGCCAGGTCCGAGCACCCAAAGGTGAATCTTCGCAATTAGGAAACGTTAGTATGGATGTGATTTTCTTCTTTTAAGTGCAATAAGATATGTTGAAATGTTATTAAGTGTAGAAAAAAGTAACACTCATTGAAATACATAATGATACATTATTTCGAAACTATCATACATGTGATGGTTTTATCACCTGCTTTTCCATACGTAAAATAACATTTCCAAAGAAAGCAAAGACAGCAAACATATTTCTCGCAGTCATAGTACAATGAACAAGACAAAGGAGAAAAAACAACAGCATTTGCAACCGATATGAATGCCATTGTCTTGGACACCAAAAATTCACTCATGTTTCTTCAGAAGGAGTTCTCTCAGAAAGCGGTAGGTAGATGTGTTCATGTTAGCTCAGTGGTAGAGCGCGTGGCTTCTAATCGTGAGGTCATCGGTTCGAATCCCGTTCTGGAAAATTATTTTTATGTAATGATATATTCCTCAAAGCATGAATAATTAGATAAAATAATAATAATCAGTTTTATATGTATTCATACAAGCATTTCAGGACATAAGTAATTATTATGTTTAAAACATAACATGAGAGAAATGGTGGGTGTTGACAAAACGTCGGTGGAACGTTAAATACAAATTAAGGAAATCGTCTAATAATAATATATACGTGTGTGTAGTAAATTTGTCTGCAGCTATTTGTCATAAGGAAGTTACTTCTGAATATTCTCATTACAGGACGGAATTTACGTTCTTAAAGGTAGTACTAAAATCGCTAAATATGAGACATTTGCATCTGGCGTTTATTTCATTCACTGCTAAAGTTGTTTATTATTATATATGCAGTTTATTCGTCTTATGGGTGATCACAGCTACGGAAAGTAAAATAAAATATTTATTGCATAATTTGAGTACGGCGGTTCGTTCTAATCTTTTGAACTTATTAGCACTTCTCCTCACACGTTACGCCCGAAACTGAAACATACGTAATTGAGTCCATGACCAATCATCCACTTTTAGAAAACCTGGTTGCATCATTATTTTAGAGAGAGAGAGAGAAAAAAATTTTTTTTTTTCGTATGTGGGTTCCTACATACCTGAAGATATCACAACCACTTTTGAAAGAAATGTTATGCCCTTATTTCTCGCGGGCGACCAAAATTTCCAAAATAGCGGGTGGCGTTTTTACTCCCGTAGACATGTACGAAAACTTTAATATCTGAAAAACCAGAAAAGGTACAGAGCTTAATCAAAAACCGTTATGTAGCTCTTGAAGTGTACTTTAAAATTATTGTTAAAGTGTGATTACCTTTTCTGAAAATTAATTTCTTGATTCCAATAATTAGGCTGAAAATAAGTTAACAAATTGTGTAAAATTTGATATTTAACTAACATTTTCGGGAGAAGGAACTGAATAAAATTTTGCAAAAATTTGTAATATTTAGACCTACCAACAGAGTGTACCTACCTTACCATTCGGCGCTACAGCCCTGGCCTCCTTGGCGATCAGCCTCCACCGCTCTCTGATCTTTATTTTATCCATCCATCCCTTGACTTTCATTATACGTAGGTCGTCTTGCACGTTCTCCAGCTAGTGTGTTCTTGGCCTTCCTCTTGTTCTGTATAGCTTTCCTTTGAGCATTCTTTTGGGCATGGCTGAGTCCTACATTCTTTCGACATGCCCTACCCATTTTATGCGTTGCGCTTTTATAAACCGCATTATGTCCTCTCCTTCTATCAGTCTATCCAATTCTCCATTGTATCTTATCCTCCATTCTCCTCGTTCGCTTACTGGTCCAAATATTTTCCTTAAAATTCGTCTTTCGAACACTCTAAGGGCATTTTCCTCTGAGAATGTGTGTCCACGTTTCTCCTCCGTACGTTACTATTGGCCTAATTAGTGTCTGATATATTTGAATTTTAGTAGATCTTATGATTTTGCTTTTCATCCTGTGGTAGTTGGCTGCATACGCTTTATTCCCTGCTTGTATCCTGTCCTTTATATAGTTATGTACTTTACTGTCGTTTGTTAATATGTTTCCCAGCATTTAAAATCTGATGCCCCTTCAAAAGGTTTCCTTCCTGTGGTTGCCTTCTGTTTTCACGTCTTGACATTATTATGTATTTTATTTTGCTTTCATTTACCATCATTCCGATGTTCTTTGCTTCTTCTTCCAGTTGTTGGTTTACTTGAATTAATCTTCGTTTATATTTTGTTATTATGACTATGTCGTCGGCATAGGCACACATTTGGGTTGATTTCGTATATCTTGTTCCTCTTTGGTCTGTTTTCTTAACTGCCCTATGTAATGCTATCAGAAATAGCGTAGTTGAAAGTGCATCTCCCTGTTTGACTCCTGTGGTAAATTCAAATCCGTCACTCATGTTCTTACTGATTTTTATTCTGTCTTTCTTTCTTCATCGTCATTTTGGTTAATCTGATTAATTTCTAGGGTATATGTAGCTTTCTCACTGCCTCATTTAGTTTTTCTCTATTCACATTGTCAAATGCCTGCTTAAAATCGATGAAAAGTATATGCAGGTCTACTCCACATTGGTAATACTTTTCCATCATTTACCTGATTACGAACAGTTGATCACTTGTACTTCTGTTAGGTCGAAACCCACACCGGTACTCCCTATTGTTTGTTCTGTGTATGTCTTCAGCCTGTCACTGAGTATACTTGTTAGCAATTTATAGGCTGTGTTTAGTAACGTTATACCTCTATAATTTTCACATTTCAGCCTGTCACCCTTCTTAAATACTGGGCATACAATTCCTACGTTCCAGCTCTCCGGTATCCTTTTTTCTGTCCAGATCTTCCCAATTATATTGTGTATAGCTTCCGTGATTGCAGGACCACCGTATTTTATTAATTCAGGCATTATGTTATCATCTTCTGCTGCTTTATCGTTTTTCATCCATTTAATCGCTGCTTCTACTTCTTTATATGTTGGAGTTTCTGGTTCGTCTGGTTGTTCTAGCTCTCTCTCGACTTGCCTTGCTTCTGATATTTCTCTTTCGATGTGTTCTTCCTGTTTGTTTAGTAGATCTTCAGAATGTTCTACCCACCTTTCCATTATTTTCTTTTCTTCTCCTATTAGTTTTCCTTCCTTGTCCTTAAGGCCAATCACTCTGTGCCTGAACCCTTTTCTTTGGTATACTATTGCTTTATAAAATTTTCTTCTTTCACTCTGTTTCCTTAGTTCTTCTATTTCTTGTAGTTGCTCTTTTATCCATATCCTCTTCTTGTTTTTTACATGGCTTCTCTTCGTAGGTTTTTATACTCTTCATAATTTGTTCTGGTTTCTTTTGGTACCGTAGCATTCTTTTTCTTGCTTCATTCTTTTCTGCTATCACGTCTTCGGAATCTTTATCGAACGAGTCTTTATTTCTCCGCCATTCATTTTTCTTTAATATTTCGTTTGCTGTTTCTCCTATTACTGTTTTGATTGTCTCCCATTCTTCTTCTACTGATATGTCTCTGTGCCTTGTTTTTTGATGTTTAATTTTCTTTCTATGGCGTTTTGAAATTCTTGTTTCTCAATGCCTTCCTTCTTGATTTTGTCCAACTCCATATCTTCCTTTCTGATCTTGTTAGTTCATGTGTTGTGCTTAAGCGTTCTCTGATTTTAGCTCTCACTAAGTAATGGTCTGAATCACAGTTCGGGCTTCTCATACTTCTGACGTCAATTATGAACGACGTATGCTGTTATGATACTAGTACATGGTCAATTTGGTTTATCTCTTCTGATCCAGGTATTTTCCATGTCCCTAAGTATATTCGCTTGTGTGGGAATGCGATACTTTTTATCTGTAACTTATGTCTTGTGGCAAATTATCCTAGAATGTTTCCATTACTACTACTTTTTGTATGCAGTGTATATTTTCCTGCTACACCTTCCATGTATCGTTCTTGGCCAATTTTTGCGTTGAAATCACCCATAATCACAAGCTTGTCGTAATTCGGAACTTTACTGCATATGTTTTCCAAGCTGTCATAGAATGCTTCTTTCTCTTTTTCATATTTTTTCTCTGTTGAAGCATGTGTTGATATGATCGTCAGGCTCCTGAATCTTCCTTTTATCCTAATTCTGCATATCCTGTCGCTGACTGCTTCATATTCAATCACTGATTTCCTAATGTTTGCTGCGAGCATAAATCCGGTTCCTAGTTGTCCCGTTCTGTTTTTAGGTCTACTGTATATTACTATATACTTAGGTTTATCGATAATTCCTTGACCTTGCCAGCGTATTTCCTATAATGCCATGATGTCTATTTTATATTTCATCAGTTCCCTTGCAATTTCTTTCATATTTCCTGTTTCTAACATTGTCTGGACGTTCCATGTAGCCCAAGTCATATCCTTGTTCCATTTCCTTTTCGCATTGCCGGTCTGTCTTATATTTAATCCATCCTTCAAAGGCTGATCTTTGGGTCTCGTAACAGCTATTATTTTGTATCGTAGGGTCATTAGCCCCACGCTAACCCCCAACCTGGAGGACCAGGAATTTTCTGTCGGGGTCCTCTTCCCCTAGCATTTGTATACCCTCTACTAGCTGCAAAGCAGTAGTCCCGGTTTTGGTTCGCCTCGGAATTTCCGGAACTCCCTCAGGACCAACCGAGTGTATGGACGCGCAAAATCACACTCCTCTTCTACGGGGATTCAAACATGGTCCTTTGCGAAAAATGCCGGATTTCGGGCTTAAATGTCCGGAAACCTTTTGTCAACTTCTGGAAGTCAGAAATGGAATGTAGTAACACAGACACTATATTCATTACAGATGACTTTAAGCCCAGAGTTCTGGATGTTTATTCTTCATTACACAGAATTTCTCGAAAATATATCTTCATAGCAAATGCAACTACAACAAAACTCCTATTTTTGCACCATGATTACTGTCACTTTTTCTAGATTCAGAGGATCATCAAAATATCGTGATTGTACTAATATCATCACCTGCAACTCGATGTTTCCCAGTATACATGAATTAGAGATTTTAAGTTTTTATTTAGCCACTTATTACTAACGTGAAATATCACTACATTTGTTGTGGTAATAATAATGTAATGCAATATTTAGTAATGTTCTACGAACAGCATAGTGCCAATACAGCACTAAGTCATGCAAGATACATATCCAGATAGCAGATAGATCTTCACCACTAAACAAGGTGTTAAATATAAAAGTTTGATAGCAATACAATTATTTTACGTAACAGTTGTTGATTAAACGTTTAAAAAATACAATCCTTGTCAGAATCAGTCAATAATTTATAATGCCCTGTTCTGTACAAGGGAGCAAGTAATTCAAAATTTTCCCGCTATGCTCTCAATTTGAATTTTATTTATAACGCTTAGACCGGGATAGGGGAGGGGAAAGGGTTCTGGAAGGTGTCGGCCAGGACCTATGCTGTAGATGCCATCCCAGCATTTGCCTGGTGACAGGAAAACCGTGGCAAAACTTCAATCAGGATGGTCGATCGCTGGAATTGAACCCATGGCCTCGCGAATGCTACGCCAACGCTCTACCACTGAGCTAGGGCGGCTCGGTCAATGTTCTGAAGATTCCAGATTTAAAAAATACATCAGTACTCCTAATCTTTTGAGAAAAAGGTAATTTCAATTTATACCATATCATCCTGAAAAGGCAATAATAATGAAACAGAAATCCTGACTGACTGACATATCAACAACCAGGCCACACTGTTTAAGCTCGATACTTGAAATGTGTCTAATCAGACTTGAACTAACCTATTTTACTGATATTCGGTAAGGTAGCAAAAGAAGTGCACATTTCGAAAGTAGAAAGTGATTTCTTATTTAAAAAAAAAAATAGCTAGCCTGTGGTGGGATCGAACCCGATACCCTCAGAACAGCTCTGCAGTGCTTTATCCACTAAAATGTACAGCCCGATACTCGAAGATAGCTTTCAAGTCGATTGACGCTGCAGGCAACAGTTAGTACTAATAATAAATTATAAGCTCCTGACCCCACATACAGGCACTTTTGTTTTTAACAAATGTAAAGAACGTTTCCTCTTTCCTTCTTTCTATATTCTAAACTACCGGCAAAACTCTTTTGCAACGGAATGCCGATACCTGAGTTCCAGATTAAAACCGTCAGAAAATTGCCAGGCCCACCCGTTTTCGGAACACCAGGAAGAGGGGGTGGCCACGCTTATTTCCCGACCGTCAAGAATAAATGGGGCCCGCTGTTTTCTCGACCATCAGGAAATGGACGGGGAGCCGCCTTTTCCCGATCTAAGGCAATGGGCGGGAGCCCATCCTTTTCCACATCAAGTGCTAGTATGGGCTGGAGGATGGTCTGGGTTTCGCTTCTATGCCGGCAAGTCAGAGACCGACGGCGGCCCGACGATCAAACACCACTTGTGGCTGCATAACTAGTTTGGGTTCTGCCTATCCGCGACGCCGGATCGACCAAAATCCCCGACCATTTGCCGTCTTGGTTGGCATTTGGCCTGCTGGGTCAGTGCAAGTGGAATTTCTCCGCCGTCATATTATGCAAA
>JAGDQP010020556.1:17385-33104 GCA_022664845.1 Lepisma saccharinum | reverse complement strand
TTTTTTAACTTACATTTATGGATCAGACAGACAGTTAGACAGCTCTGACCTAAGTATGACACATGTCTGGGGAATTATATCCCTCAGCGAGCGCTCTTTCAGGAAGAGGGAAGAAGGTAGCTTCCAGGACCATTTGTCTAGGTGCTATGCCGATATTCGCCTAATGAAGCTTAAACAAACCATGGAAAACATCAATCAGTAACTTACAAGTTCTTCTTGAACCTGTCTGTCTCCCCAGTGCCAATCCAGAGTCCGTGAATGTAACCACAGAACTATTCTTCTTTCTATTCTACAAAGTAGATTAATATTCAATCCGTTATTTGACTTAATAATTTCCATCAACGAAGCCAAACTCAACGAGATCAACTAAATTCCTTGTTAGTTTCATAATATTACAAATTACAATACTTTTGTGTTGACTAGAGCGTGTTGTTATTATTTATTATTATTATTATAACCACAACCAATAATAATAATAATAATAATAATTTATTAAAGTGCGGTGAAGAGCTCACAAAGCCAATACAACACTGTGTCGGAGTAAATACATACAAATTACATCAAATTACATTAAGTATGGGTGATATTATGTTTAATAATAATAATAATAATGCAAAAGATGCTGTAATATTTTGTGCACCACCTGAAGTTCAGATCACGAGCCGCCACTGATGTATACGAGAATAAATAAAGAGTTGTTTATTTTCTTTGACAACTTAGGATCCAGACAACGCTCGCAGCAGATAACGATTAAAGCATTTCTACGTCATTAACCATCTCCACCAATTAAGAGTGTGTTATTTTCTCTAGGTTACGTCCCAACGTAAGGTATGGTTACTTGCTACCAGAATGGCGGACATTTCACGCCAAAAGCTCCTTCAGCGGGATGAAGACATGAAAATGTTAGTTAGCTTCTTTGAATAAAATTATTTTTCCTTTACCACGATCAAAAGTATACTTGCGAACGTAACATTTTGCCTCAAATATCATTTAAGAAATAAATTCGTTAGGAAGAAAGCGTTAGGAATATTAAAAATTCATGAGTTTGCTACAAGAAATGATAAGACATTACGAGAAAGGAAGCGAAGAAGTGTTTGTTTCGCTCTTCATAAATTTGGACAACTATTTTTTTTTTTTTTAGTCTCTTCCTTGTAACAAAGTAAAAAAATGTATTTTTTATCCCACTGTGAGTATTGTTAAGATACGCAGAATGGGTCTTAATAAAAAAAAAACTGTTAGTGTTGCCACCTATCTGCTTCTTTGAGAGCCACGATTGTACGCTAAAGTCTTTACTTAAAGTTGCCTGTCAAGGATTCTGCCAAGAATTCCAGTTAAAAGGGGGTGTAAAGCAAAAAGTGGGGGTTAGCAGGGTTTATACAGATTTTCAACTTTTTTTTTTTTTAGTTGGGGTTGTTCGAAAATTTATGAGGTGACAGTCGCCATTGTTGGGGGCGTCTGGCAGAATCCCTGTTGTCTGTGCTGTGTGTTATCTCTAACAGGTACTTCACGACTGGTATTTGCAGCGGTATCTGAAACTGTGGGAAGAGAAAGGCGTATGGAAGGAAGCAAACCAGATATGAGATATAAATTGAAAGAAGTCTATGCGTGATCCCACATAACACAGGATATTCCAAGAATATATAACTTTCATAGTCAATGGTAGAGTAGACTGTCCCAGAATTTGGGATCAAGTAAGGAATTAATTGAAATATTGAGAGGCCTATTATACGAAACTATTTGGGGTAGGAATCAAGATGTCCGAGCCCCAGTTTCTGGAATTTATGCCATTCTTCGTAAAGTAACACCAGACTATTTGATTTGATGTAATAAGTTTTCCGTAGCCTGTGTAAAAACAAATTTTTACTCCCTTATTTAAATATTAAAATTTGTTATATTCAAATATATCTGAAACAAACACATAAAAGAATTGGAAAGGCTAAAAGCCAGAAATTTAATTGTGGAATGGAATATTTTAAGTGGTGTTTTTTCATGGGTGTGTGTTTATTGCGTATTTAAATTTGGTGTGGGTGTTTCTTCTAGTATCAAGATTTAAATAATTGAGTTCATGAAACAATGCAGGAAAGTTAAATTGGTATAATGGCGATGGTTTCCCTGAAAATGAATGTTATCCATATCTGACCATTCTCTCTTTATTTAAAGATAATAATGCACCAAGAGGCCGTAGATTAGTTCGTAGAGCGTTCCTTAATTGCCTGCACATTCGGACAGTCCTAGGATCGATCCCAGCGGCCGCTAATCCTTACTAATGTTTTTCAGGATGTCTTCTGTCACACCTTGTTAATACCGCGATGGTATACCTTCATGCCGGGTCTTCTTCCGGCTTTCTTTCCTATGTTCCCTTCACTATCCCACCCTGAACCATTAATAAATTTCAGATTCAAAATTTAAGTAAGTATTATTCCTTTGGGATTGGGATTGACAAAAAATCGTTTTGACTGGCTCATGTAGATTAGATTAACTACTGATTAGATTAGATTAATTTTTTTGAAGAATAACTGAAAATTTCAAAACACCTTTATTTTTATTTATTTATTATGCCTTTCTTATTTTCTTCCTGATCTGTTAGTAACTTTGTTCCTTGCTTGGGGATTTGGTCGAAGCTTTCAGATGGCTACCCTGCTTTAATCTTATCCGGAACACAGCAGCATGCTCTAAACCCTGTGGCTGACCCGGTCAGTAGGGGGGCGGATTCTAGGAGCGGAAAGGTTGGCGCCAAGAGGGCAAAGGTCAAGCGGTTTTACTCATCATTCACCTTCAGTGAGGAAGCTGAGCTGAGGGAGGCAGGCGAAAAGAAGTGTCTGGACCTCGAGCGGTGTGAGCACAACAGACGAAAGCGAAAGAAAGGCAAATGGCCCGTCACTCTGTGATGGCTTTTTGGTGCTTGAACCGCGTCCTAATCATGTCGTTCACTTGTTCGCTGCAAGGTGCGGGTGATAGGTTTTTTCCCAGAGGGGGTAAAACCAGCAGATAGGCATGATCTCAAGACAGCAAAATAAGTAAACAAATTTAACAGAAGGAATGTAATTTGTTTTTCAATTAAAATTTATCAAATTATCATTCTTATTAGTAAGTCCTCATTAGTCTTACAGACTACATCCCTCTAGAAAGGAACTTGTAACTCCTGGGTGAAGGGGTTTCGTATATATATATATATATATATATATATATATATATATTATTTTTTCAGTTTTTAGCAGTTTTCCTGGTCTACGTTGCATGTTTTTTCATATTTCCTCCTTTTATTGGGTTTGCTCTCTATCCATTTGGTAATTACCAAATTGGTCTCCATTCTTTAACAAGTTCTGTCCACCTTCCATCATTCTGCCTTCCTGCTGTACTTTGAGGTTTTAAAGTACAAAATCACTGTACGTACTGGACCTCAGTTTTAGATCTTTTCCATTAATTTCTATGCTTTAGTGTAGGCCTCTCTGAAATTTTCCTACCACCCGAAAGTTGCTAACAGAGTATCCAAGATTGTAAAGAAAATACAATACGTACAAAAAATCAGGATTAGCAACTACTTTTTTTAAGCAGAAAAATGGAGTGGGCTAGAGGTATAACTAGAAATACAAAGAAAATCTGATTGCATGTGAAACCTACGTTACTTAGACCTTTTCAGCCTTCAACAAATTATCACTTGGATTGACTAGGCATGCAAGGACTATAAAAACAAACATTTTTTCAACAAGTGGTGGAAAATAACGAGAAGGTCACAACTCAGTGTGTACTTCAAACAATACTTCATTGGAAAAAGGACGGTCCAGTGCACTTGCTTGCTAAAAAGGTCATTTGACCCAATTAGTACTGCAGCTAACCCCTACACACGTATACGTATGCAGATTGCAGAATGAAGTGTGATGGATGTGGATGTGGTTTTATAGCATCATCTCTCTCTCTTCTGTCTCTGTATGTGTTGGTGAGGCATGATGAAAGATTATGAGATCCGGAAAACAAGGAACCCTGAGTTACGCCACCCACGACAAAGCGTGGAGAAGGCAACAGGAATAAAAGAACCTGTCTCGGGCGACCACCTGCCAGGATCACTGGCGCCAGTTGGGAGTCCTACACACAGCAAAGCACAAGAAGTCACAATGAACCAAACACCATCCTCCTGTCTCTTCTCTCCTTCTTTGAAAAGGGACTCTGCGACAAGTTCTTTGCCCTCTTCAGACGAAGGAAAAAAAAAGTTTCAAAAAAATTTATTACAATGTCAACCCCATGTACCCATCCCACCTAATCATTCTACCAAGGATTAGAGAGCAACCGAACGGAGTACCTTCGCTTAGGCCTTTGTGGAAGCTACTAAATTTGCTTCCTGAAAAGTTATTTTATACGATTAATTATTTCTTCGTTTTATCTGTTTAGTTCACGCTCGTAGCTAGGAGCTAGAGCTTATTCAATGACCCCACACTAACTTCCCTTGCTGGCACCACATAAAATAATATATCGTGAATTTGTGATTCATGTCCCCCTTCAGTTTGTTGCTGGCGACGGACCTATTTTGTTACTTTGGACTACAGTGAGATATTATATGACATGTTTAATATTGCATGGCTCCATTTTGAATTATCCTTGCTGCATATTAATTACGGATTTTTTTTTTGTCTTTCGGATCCGAAGTGTTCAGCACCTATTCGAGGGCACGTGACTAATAGCCAACCTTGCTGAATTACTGTACTATATACTATGGCCGTGTGGGGAGAGCACCTTTGGTGATTTTTTTCATTATGATGAAGCATCAGAATATAGGATTGGCAATCATGAACTCGCTGAATGGCCAGCCAGATCCAAGCAAGTGATTCGTAGTGTATTTACAATTATTTAGTGCTCAGGTCGCTCTGTTTAAAAGACTAGTTTGGAAAGCGATAAACAAACCGACAACTTGAATGTGTCGGTTTTAAATAAGAAATTTGGACACGGGTTATGACGTCATACTTAACGGGCTTTCAAATTTCTCACCTTAGAAAAACTGAAGCATTTGTAGGTGTTAATGAGTATCACCGGAGTGTCTTTCAATTTCAAAGTTGCTCTTCAGTTTTTCGGTATTTAAAAGATTCTAAAACATGGGGATGTAATTCTCACGGTCCTTTAATGTGTTAATAATCTCCATTCGACTGAAGATAATGGTAAACTACCATAGGTTTATCTTGCTCAGCATTCATCGTTATGATTTTTCAGGGCTATAGTTATAGTTATACATCGCAGTGGTATAACTACGATGGGTACGTGAGAGGGCACACCTTATCTTTGTCATTTTGGATTTGGCGTACCCCTAGCCAATGGGAGCCTTTACTTTCAATAGTCAATCGCCACCACTAGATGCAAGCGTACCCTGACCTTTTCTATCTCATCTCGACATATTACAAGACGCGGAATGTTTTCCCTTGCCCTACACGTCGCCTTGGTAGCAAGTTTGGGATATCACCTCCATTTCTACAGACACATTATATTTATAAGCCAATTTTGGACGAACACTGTTATTTGTGGAACACAACGTACTAACATTTCACTGCCAAGGTGGGGCCACGTTGGCTCAGTGGTAGAGCGCTTACTTCTGGTGCGTGATGTTGTCGGTTCGATCCCGGATCATTTTGTGGTGGACAAACACAATGTGAGTTTCGGGGTTGTCCCGTTTCCTACCACTTTCTTTATTCCACAAATTCTCCCATAATCACCGATTCAGCCTGAGTCAAAGTAGCCTAGAGGCCTTAAATAAAATTCAAATTCCATTAATAATATGCCAAGTTATTTTGAATTTAGCGGTATTACTGCAGTATGTAGAGGATTGAATCTTTCTTCTTTTCTTTACAAAATTGTAATTAGTTACTTCACCACCTCGATTCTATCACAATATGATAGAATCTACCAATATAATAATCCCAAAATGATAATAGTAAGTATTCTTTTTACTATTGTTAGACGCTAAGTATTTTAATCATTATGTTAATATTGTAGTCGACCCAATTTCGCGGGCCATACGTTTCCTATCACTGACTGGTGGTCTAATCTGCAATCATCTCAGAGCGTAAGCGGCAGTAGCAGGTTTTTTCTCTTCTAAAATCCTCCGTCCTCCGGTTTTTTATCACACTTTTTTTTTATTCAACAGAATGCAGCATCAGAAGCCTCTCTGCATGTTAGGTTGATTGGGTGTAGCGGTGGTGGTGGAGAAAAACATCATTGTGTTGCTACGACGGCCCCGACCTAATGGGATAGGACGGGATGTGACAACCCTGTTGGTGGGGTATGACGTCAGCAGAGCTGGTCCAGGTGGTGCCAGCTGGTCGGATCCCACACTGCGGCCTGGCGAGAAACCAGCATCGCCTCCCCCATCTCGTTGTCGCCATCACTCCTTCTTCTCTCTGGCCTTTTCTCTTGTCCTACCCCGACCCCTGATTCTGCCCTCCCCCTTCAAACTACTACTTCTTCTGACTGAGAATCTTGGCGCCAGGGAGGGTGGGGCTCTTCAGAGAGAGAGAGAGCTTGACATTCACATTCTCTCTCTCTCTCACACACACACACACACATTGCCGGCACTTCTTGATGCTGCTCCCTTGACGTTTCAAGGAGCAAACCCGGCGGGGACGGGGGAGAACAGATGAATCCCTCCCAAGGCACCATTCCAAGTAGAAAGACCCCCTTTTGCGGCTTATCGAAACACCTGGCACAAAGGAATTTTTCGGAAGAAGGAACTCGTGCTTATAACACCATTCTATCTCTCTCCTTCCCATAGTTTTTATAGGTCTGTGTTTGGAAAAACCTGCTGCTGTTATTGGTGATACCATATCGTCTTCAATAGAGGAGAATGTCTAGCATTAATAGCATATCCACTAATACCAAAACATCTGTTCAGAACTCTTTCTATCCATACTAACAAGTGGCACCTGTTGGTTTCTCCTCAATTCTGTGATTAACTTCTTATCCAATTTCTAAGAACGGTTGCTCCAACATTTTTCTCCTTTATTTTTTCTCCTTTTTATCGGTAGCTCTGTCTACATGGAAAACAAGGAAAGAAACCCGATTATAATTTAATGTTCAGAAATGTAAAATATAGGGTTAGCTAAAATGAGCTTATCAAAATTCATGTTCAAGATATCTTTGCAATATTTCATAGTAACTTTACGAAGCATGATCCAGAAGGTGGGAAACCAAATGTTCGATCTTGCATTTCTGTTCCTTTGAAGCGAAACTGAAACATTAAATTTTATGAAAGAGATGGCTTAGAATAAATGTGGAGTCAAACGCAGCGATTACAGACATAACAAACTCTCTAAAAATCGCCAATTTTGAAACAAAACAAGGTACATGATTAACTTTTAGTTTCTCTGCTTCTAAATAAAAACATAGAAATAAGAGCATTTTTTTGTAAGTGAAAATTTTCAGTTGGTCACTAACCACACTATATGATTCACATCCTCAGCACTGTTTTATTTTATGTATTTTTGTTATTTACCCTTTTGTAATTTCACATTTTCTTTCTACTCACAATAAATATATATTTTAGAATTTGTACAATTCACATTCTCTGCATGGCATATTGAGAAATTACAGAGATAATTTGCCTAGAGAGAGAGATTGACGAGAATTTGATTGTCGGTTGTTTTACTGCGTGGAAAGCGATTTGCAGTATGAGGGAAAGTTTAGTTTTATGCTTATGTCCGTACGGTATACAATGAGACAAGGCAAAGTTTTACGGATGAACAATTATATTACAAATTTACAGACAACTGGACGAAATTTTTAGTGGAACAAACAATTTAGTAAATATTAGAACAACCCTTTTGAACGTAATTTCCATGCGCTCCCTTCGTACGCATATATAGCTTCTTTAATTATACAAACTGAAACTTGAACTAACGGGAATTCTGAGATTCAATCAGCAAGTTGTGTTAAAATTGAAACAATTTTTATTATCAATAAAAATAATAACAAAAATAGAATTATTATTGAGTTGATGCTTATTTTCGTAGCGTTTTGTTCTGGCGTGACAAAAGTGAGTGGTGTTAAACAGTTTTCTTATCGTTTGTCTCATTTGTCATTTGGAACAATAGTGTTTGTGCGGGTGAATACCAGTGGCGGTTCTAGAGGAAAGAACCTGGGGGGGGGGGAGCTCTCAACGTTGCATATTATATATAAAGTGTTTCTATTTTGATGCTGTCCATAATCTACACTCTATTTCTTTCCTCTTTTACCTTCCTACCATTCGTTCCAATGCGTTTTTAGTACAAGCTCTTCTCAGACAATGACCCAACAAATATTTGTTTGTGTGGGTGGGTGTGATACACATTAGTCATTTTCAGTCATTCCTTTAAAATTGCATATTAATTCTCCTTAGGTATATCTATGAAGGATGTAGGATTAAAACCTATTTCAGTGTAAGAAAAGAATAATTAGTTAAAGCAAAAAAGTGAACATTTTAATATTTTCCATCAGTGAATGGAATTTATGGAATTTACAGAGGGAAACTTATAGGTAACTGCCAAATTTACACTGGATAAAATGACTTGATTGAATTTTACACTACATAAAACGGCATTAAGAGTCCCTCCCTCTACAAACACACACACACTTAAAAATCTATAAATACCACACTCTACATAATGTATAATTCAACACCAATTTAGACCTAAATAAGATAATTAAAAAAAAAACAGCAACAAAGATTTCTACTTTTTATTTGTAGGTCGGACTAGAATTTCCTGTTATTTTTATAGTAAGAAGTAAGTCGGACAACGATTAGCGTTCTGTCGTTTTTGGTATCAGCTACTGGTGGTATAATTTCGAAATAACGTGTACCATTACCTATAAGCAATAAATTAAATTTTTAGATGATGTGGTGTTTGTTACAACGTTGTTGATAGTGAAGACTTCTAAAAGGTTTTAAAAACAAAAAATAATGTGTTGCATAACCAAAAGCAATAAAATAACTACTTGAAACTTGTTCTAAGAGATTAAAAAATCGTTTAAAACTCGACAAAATGCAGTTTCTAACATACGCTGTGACTTCTTCCCCCACCCCATGTTTATAGAAGAAGCTTAAGCTATAGTTAATTTGCAAATTATGATGATTTCAATTTTATTTTATATCTGAAATTATTTTATATCGTTCAGCAAACTATTAGCAAGTTCTCCCCCTAGAAAGTAAGAAGGAAATAAGGTATCACGAAATATCTATAGATTCCTGGGAATTTCCACCTTTCCATAAATGCCAAATTTGGTATACTGCAGTCAGTCAGTCAGTCAGAGTAAATGGGATTGGAATGTGAAGTGTAGAGCATATTTGCTCATGCCTTCCAAATGTTTTGAATTTTGGCGAGATGAATGTTAAAATCTGAAGTGATTAGGGAGCAACTGTCGCATCCCTAAGGCAGACATTGTAAAAAGTGAACTTTGTTAAGTCATGATTTACAAAACATGATAATTATCATGGTACACTTCATTTAATGTTCAAGAATCGATAACATTAAACCTCTTGCAAAATAAATATTAATTATACTAAATATTTCAAGACAATTGAGGATATTAGTTTACATTCACTGCAAAAAACTGGGGGGAAGCCCCCCTCCCGCCCCGCCCAGCCACGGCCTAGAACCGCCTTCAGGTTCTCAGGTTTAAAGGAAGTCAATGTTAGGCTAAAGAAAATGAAGTGTCAAGAGGAGAAAAACGAATATTTCCGACATATTACTTTAATTGACATGTGACTTTGAGAAAAGAGGCGCTAGAAACATTTATGCCGTGAACAAAATAAAGGAAAGTAGGTGTGTTTATTACAAGAAACAATCAGATTCCGAAAATCTGCTTAATAGTTTGCCTGCTGGTTTCGACATTGATTTATTTACTGTCACTCGTATAAGAGAAGCAGTGGAATGTAATTTCTTTGGTGATTGATTTTCAGCATTACTTGTGAAGTTGTGTGTGGTGGGACATCGTAGTGCGTTTACGCTGAATAACGGCGTAAGTATGCCGAAGATAAAGTTTTCTTAACGAATTTTATTTTCTCATTAGATTCCAGTGGATTGTGTTCCCTGTACTGGTGGATAAGATGTATCATCTCTTCTCTAATTCGGAAATTGTATTTAGTTTTATTGGTACCACCTAACAGATTTGCAAGATTATCTATTCTTGAACTCTCAATTGAATTGTCCATGAAATGCCTTAATTGTTTGCCCTAAATTAACCATTTACAAGTTGTTTTTTTCTAAATCCCTCACTTTCTTATACTGATTTCTTGCTTCAATATTTTTGCTACCATCAAGTTTGTTGGTAGGTAGTTGGGAGTGGTAAGGCCACGAGGATACTTTTTTACTTTTGTTTTAAATGTTGTAATATCACGGAGTGCGTCTATAAATCGTACTTTAAATTAGTTACCTTTTGTCATTTGTTTCGTTTGTAACGGTCATACATAGTTCGAAACATACGCATTGAAATTGTCAAGAATTATTAGAATCGAGAGTTTTTCAAACTTGTAGTATTTGTCTACGTCCACATAGGGCACGGAGGCAGTATTATCAAATCCACACCTAATGTGTCGCTAGCGTCCAATTGTTATTGAGAAAAACTTTAGGCACTACTCCACTTTTCATCTCTCTACTCTCCTTCTTCAGAAATAATGTATACGTAAAAGGATTAAGAAAAGAGAAAGCCAGGCAGAACTTCAACAGGGTTCCGAGTAATTTGCTTTACTGTGCACACGATATCATTTCTGAAGAAATCGTTAGTCGATGAATGAAACGTAGACCGGTGTAACTTTTTTTTTTTTTCAATAAGCATTCGAGGTTAGCGAGAGGTGAATAAAAATATAATTTTGAATGCAATGTTTGCTTTGTCGAAAATTTTCTGCCGATTATCCTACATCTTGTGACGTTGAGAGGACATATTTTCCATCTATTGACACAGTGTATATTGTCACAAAAAAGGATAACTATTTGTGAAATTTTGGAGAGTAATTTAGCTGGGTGTTGCAATGAATTAATGATCCATGAGATATTATTTCAAATACTCTACAGTGAGCGATCTTTTTGTGTGCTCCGTTTAAATCAACAGGTCTTTGGACTAACTTGATAATCATCATCATTTCTTAAGAAATTAAGCTATTAAGAGGTATCAGTACCTACGCTGCGTGCGTGTGCACATGAGTTTTCATATTTTAAAAAGCACTGGACAAATGACAAGCAATAATGAAATTGGAAAGCGGACCCAATAATACTTGTTGTATCGAATGAACTACCTAGTTGTTTATTTTAGCTGATAAATTAGAATACCCATAATTGATGACGTCATACGCCCACGCCTTTGCGGGTATTCTGATTTCTCAGGTAAAACAAAAAAAAAAAAATGTCAAAATATCAGGTATTTCATTTGATATACATTCACAAGTGTTATTGGGGCCACTTTCTAAATTTTCATTTTTTTTTGTCAGTTGTATAGTATCTTTTAAAACATGAAAAGTCACACACACACACGCAGCATAGGTACTGAGACCTCTTAATAAGTATTCATAGGCATCAACTTTGGACAAACAATTTCGTTCAATTGCACCGAATCGATAATGTTAACACCGCGTTATTATTCAAGAGCTATAAACAACAGGCGCAATAAAAGAATCGCTATATTAACCATTACTGAAGACCTTCTCCTCTTTCTACCAATTTATTTCCACTCTTATTGGTTTGTTTTCTTTTACTTTTCCTTACAAAAGCACGTTCCACTTCCACCACACTCCTTCTGCACCTCGGAACTGCAATATGCGCAGTCAAAAGCAAGGTGCGCCAGCCACCACGCCAATTGTAGTGGCGGTATACTTTTTCACCCTTTACAGGTGTTTTTCTTCCTTTTTTTTCTCTATTTATTTTGGTAAGTAAAGGTGGGGAGGACAGTGGAGAGGGGGGAGGTAAAAATGCACACCGTAAGGAAGGACTCCCCCGAGGAGATGAAGAATAGTGTTGATGGCTGCATTACGAGCATCGGCATCACCTGCTCCTCGATCTTAGAAACCACCTGTTCATTGCTTGGTTGCCATGTTTTCACGTTACGTATGCCTAGGTTAATATATTATTGAATACCCGCATAAAACATTCACAAGTGCTTTCCCCGCCTATTCTCTTCGGCCTTTTGTGATAGTACTGAAAATTATTGATGAATTATTATGACTGCCAACGTATACGCAAGTTTCATGATGATATTTCTCGACTCATTGATTATTCAGATAGGAATACTCAATCGCCTTCTTGTCCAATAGTAACGATCGCTGACTTGGATAAAATTAGAAAGGGTGCCTCAGTTCCACCAGTTGAATGCAGCTAGGAGGCAAAAGCTACTTTCACAGAGGTCAGGGCCGCTGCCTTTCTCATCCCTATGCCCGAGGGAGGGTTCGTCGACGGACATCGTGCTTATAAGAATTTGAATTTTTTATTACTCCAATAACCAATATCCATTGTTGTCTGGAGAGTTCAGACACTAACAATGATATTATACGATATTTATATTTTATGAGTACAGTCAAATAAGTTTTAAACGTATTGTAATGTACACAATAACATTCGTGATTTGGACAATAATTTTGCTATATAGATTTGTGAACAAATCTCTACATAATTCATAATACATAATAATACTACACAATATATAATAGGTTTACAAAATACATAATAAATAATCACTAATATATGGAATTGCACGATATTAAAATGTTGTATAGAATATACAATAAGTTTTCAACCTAGAAAATAAATTTGTTATATAGATGTAATAAAACAATGAATTTGTGAAATAGGCAGTAGTTAGTTGAGGTGCTGTGGTATTTTATGAAAAGAATTCTTTGATATCGTAATATACCTTATCCAGCAAGTGTTCCTTTAGCTGTTTCTTGAATCTATTTATGTTTTCTTCATTTCTTATATGTGTTGGCAGCTGATTGTATATTTTGACACCCATATGACTAGGCCCTTCTTGAACGAGGGTTACACGGAAAGAAATTAGTTTTAACTAAGTCAAGATTTTGCTAGGTTAATGACCAAAAGGGTTGCACATAACCTACTGGTTATTTATCACAACCCTTTCGAGACATGAAAGTACCTAATTCTGTAGGTAAATGGTAACCCGTTGAAAAAGGTTAACAGAAATCAGGGCAAAAACAACCCATTCGTTGGTAGCAAGTTACCTACACGATTGGTACAAGAAGGAATAAACAAACAACACGGTTAATTTAAACAACATGATTGACCCACTGCTCGGTTATGCGAACCGTTTAATGTGCAGGTAAATTTAACCTTCTGAGAATTAGTTATTTTTTTAACCTTAATGAGGGTTAGCTGAACCGAGTCTCGTGTATACGAGATGGCGGTCATTGAACACTGAGGGTTCCACATGGAAGCTTTGTACCAACGCCAAAACGTAACGTGAAACTTAGGAGGTAACCTAGCAACCCTAAATCTAGGAATCTAGTGATATATAAACTATTATTAATATTCTGTTAATGACAAAGTGTAATATGAAACATTGAGATTCGTATAATGAATATCACAGTAGTGTAACTTGGGAAATACATGCATTATCGACCATTATACTTCGGACTGCTACGCATGAGGTCCATGGTTCGATCCCAACCTGGCGCACATTCTTTTTTTTACAAAGATAGCTATAATAAGCTATATGTAGTGTAAATAATAACAGTAACTTGCTTTCAGACGATTTTACAACTTTTTTTTTTTTTTTTTTTTACAAATTTTCTTTGGGGTGGGTTAAAGAAACTGAGTACAGTTGTTTATCATAACCCTTCAAAATAACCTACGTGGAGGGTTACACCAACCCACTGGATCTAACCTTTTTAGCTGGGTTGCTGTAACCTTGTACTTATTAGGTTCTATATTTACCAACTCACTCTGTTGCATTAACCCATTTTTGGGTTGCTAGTAACCTTTTATTTATTTCCGTGTAGTCTTGTAAAATATTGAAAATTTTCCTCTTTTTTTCTAGTACCATATCTATGTTTTCTTATAAGTGTATCGTTTATTTTTGTATATAATGCTATTTCATAAAGATATAAAGAAGGAAGAGCCAATATTCTATATTGTTCAAAGAGTTCTTGGCAAGAAGTTCTTCTGCTAACTCCGGCGATGATTCGCAGTGCCTGCTTTTGTTTAGAGAATATTGATGCTGTTGCTGATGGTTTGCCCCAAAATATGATGCCATAACTTATTATTGGATAAATAAGTCCATAATAAACCTGTATTAATGCGTTTCTACTTAATGTCTAGTATTCTTAGAGCAAACAATTTAGAATTAAGTTTGTTTGTTATGTTGCAAAAGGCTTAGACCCTAGCTGCTAGCTTTTCAGTTCACAATTGTAAATTAAATAAAAATGTTGCAGGTAAAGAACGGTAATCTTCACGAACTATTATATGTTTCTAGGATCAAATGGGACATCGGTTTTCGTAGTAGATCAAGAAATGCTGTTATTTCACCAAACACGAGTTAAAAACAAACAAACAACAAAACAATAAAAACGAATAAATATAATAAATAAATCACATCCATATTGAATCCACTACTGGATGAGGACTCTCCCCGGAGGAAAGAGATTGGCCTACCGCTCCTACGCTGACCTGACGGGTTGGGAGAGGAGAGCCTAAGCTCTCACTGTGATCGTCACTATATTTTATTCATAGCAGCTCGCCAATTGCATCACGATGCTGGATGTCACCGTTCCAGAGCCATACACCTTGGGAAAAATCCTTGACAGCGACGGGAATAGAACCTGGGATCCCTAAATCCGTTAGTCAGACACGCTAACCACTAGGGCGGCAACGAATATATATATATATATATATATATATATATATATATATGGCCGGGAAACCGGGACAGGACCGGGAAACCGGGACTGTCGCCCCAAAAGGCTTCTGCCACTAACTGGGAGGAGACCCCTTAATTACTCTTGCTGAGACTTAAGGGAACCGACCGGGGTAGACGCCTAATGTCCAATCCATACGTTCACGTCGTGGGGCCTGTTAGTACCCAAGCAACTGCTTGGCGAACGAACATGGATGGGCTGCTCACCAACCCGCATTAGCTGACAGCGTGGTGAGTCAAATGTCAGCACCCCTCCTTTCTTTACATATGATGGTACAAGCAAGGAAACAGCCTCGGAGGCCCTCATTACCCGGAGGACGGAATGCAGCTGGCAACGGCAGCGGTCAGTCCTGCAGGAAGTCAGAGGGTCAAAATGCCCGGGTTTGGACTGTAGACTGCCAGGACACCGACACGGCAACTCGAACGGACCTATACGTGGCGACCCTCAACTGTAAGTCACTTGCAGGAGAGGACAAATTAGAAGAACTGCAGAATGAACTTAAGAGGATTAAGTGGGACATCATAGGACTATCAGAAGTGTGGAGGAAGAATGAAGAACAGTTGGAACTACCGTCAGGGCACACGTTCTACTAAAAGGAACAGAAACTGGAAAAGCGACAGGCGTTGGCTTTATAATTAATAAAGACCTGAAGTCACGAATCACAGAAATTGAAGGAATTTCAGATAGAATCGCACGGGTAGTAATGAAAATTAACAAGAGATACAGTATGGAAATTATACAAGTGTACGCTCCAACAACCTCGCACCCGGAGGAGGAAGTCGAAGACCTATACGAGGAGATTCAGAAGATTTTGGATAGTAGCAAATCGCATTACAAAATTGTAATGGGA
>JAGDQP010020555.1:0-33106 GCA_022664845.1 Lepisma saccharinum | reverse complement strand
ACCAATCTTTCCACTAAAAGGCTTACACTATATCCACGTTTAAGAGTAAATATAACAAAACACTAATTTTCGACTTTTATTTCTCCATAAAGCGGAGTAACTTTCATCCATCTCGTGTTTCCACTTTTTACAGTGTACGTCACCTCTCCAAATTCTCGAGCACACATCCCCCCATTTTTTTTCTGTTAAAAATCGATAGAAATGCTGCAAACTCTACTTAACAAGTCTAAAATAACAAGTCTTTACACCACCCACCAACCCAAACTGAAAATCCTTTCAGAATCCTTGGACACACAACTAACAACAAATGTCAGATGTTCAACATTTTCTATTACTAGGGACAGTAGTAATTTGGATCAGCCTGAACCTTAGATGCCTAAAGACCATAAATAAAATTCAATTCAAGTAGAATTTCGCGAATTCGCGAAAATTTTAAAGACTCAAGAAACCACATGGAATAGATAGAGAGTTGCTAATATTTCGTGAAAATGTGCTTTTTAACTCACGAAATTTGAACATTTTGCTTCCGTCCACAAATTCTAAGTTCTACTCAGGAAGTTTGAACATTATTATTCATTAATTCGTGAAAATAATACCTAAATTTGTGCTCGCGTAGCACGAAGAATATTAGAATATAGTACAGTGAATCCTAAATAGATGGCAGCAAGTTTGTGAACATGGTTTGCCATCTAACGAGGAAAATACGAACATGATCACAAGGGCATTTACTGTGTGTGTTACACGGTGTTCATGTAAGGTTTATGTCTAAAATTTTAAACCATCATTGGAAACAATCATTTGATCATTTTTAGATTCTCAAGAAATTTACTCTTGTATTCAAGAAATTTTACCTTGTACTCAATTTTCTTTTAAAAAAATCACTCACGAAATTTAAAAGCCTTTGTTCAATAATTCTACTGTCCCCTACATAGACCTATGACATTGCCAAGGACACTTTTTATTTTTGTAAAGAAGAAAAATTAATTTTTAAACTTTATCTGGTACTTCCTGTGTTTTATAATGAAAGTCCTCATTTAATACACATATCCGTCAGTTGCATATTTAATATGCAGTGGTATCGAGTAATAAAATATACTACAAACTGGTTTTCCCATTTCTTGCACATAAACAATCACCAATGAGTGTGAAGGAGAAAAAACTATTTTTTATATAACAGAAAGATTTATACTTGTTTTTTATATGTGGGATATACGTTACAAATAATTACACGAAAAAAACATTTATTAAAAAAACATTAGACAATAGGATGTTTACTTCCTTGAAGTCAGTAAATGAATACTTCCGACTTCTTGATTTTAGAATAAACAACACACAAACAGAAGTAAGAAGTCTGCAACAATGTGTTCTCACTGAAAGCATGCTTTATTTACCACACACCGTAGGCAAACGACCACTGAGTGACCTTCTTCAAGGCATTTTCTTGTAAGAATTACTGTATAATTGGAAACAAGCTACGGTAATAAAACAGTGGCAAGGTAATTACAGGTTAAGAACGTTTCTGCACACGAGATTTACAGGAAAATTCAGTCCAATACGACAGACACTTCGGTTCAATTACAGAAAGAGAACAGCGTGTCAAAAAGACAACAAGAAAAAAGTCTGCAGTAACTGTTTCTATAAGAGAAGTCCTGTCGACCTTACACCATTGATTAGCACCGCCTTCTCTTGTTTCTTAGAACAAAGGGAACAACAACAAAGCGGTCACACACAAACACAAGTAACTTCGGATATTCACATGTTGCATGTATGCATTGATAACAGTCAGTACATGTCAATGCATTACCGAGCAGTAACCAAAACGATATTGAAAACATGAATACATTTAATTTACTAAAGTTGTAGTTTCGAAAGATTGGGTCCCAGCTAGTGGGTTGAAAGATATCCCAAATATGAACAACAATGCGAATAAAACAATTCCAGTGAAAATCAGTGGAAGAAAAATACCAAACCAGAGGAGATGGTCTACAGCGTTAAGACTAGATATAATTTACAAATAGGTTACCTGATGGAAAACCTTGTAGGAAGTTCAAAAAGGACAAGAGAAGGATGATGAAAATATTATCTGGATGAAAAACCTGGAAGGAACTAAAAGAAATTTTTAAAAAATAAGGACAAGAAAAGACACCGAAAACATTCATGATTATCCGATCAGTACGTTATTAGATGAAAAAACCTGGAAAGGAGGACAAGAAAATTAAAAAGGTTTAAAGAAGAATATAAAAGTTCGAAAACGGTCAAGGAAGTTCAACAAAAAGAGCAAAAAAAGGACTCTGAAAGTACGATGAACAGCCAAAAGACCTCAGTAACATAATCATTTCTACGTAAAACACTAAGAGAAATTTCAAAATTCATTACTAATCATTTTTTTAAATAAAGTTTCGCTCATTAGTTTTTCATATTCTCAAGTCTATCAATGAATTTTCCTGCAAAACCATATAAAATTTCCGAAAGATCATAAGCATTGCTTAACGATGTAGATAACCCCCGCCATCTTGGTACGACCTTTCCATTGATTTATACGGGAATTGTTTTACTCATTTTATGACTCTCGGAAGTAAAATATTTATGTTCTGCTTTCACAAAATTTGTCTTGGTGGTTATTTTGACTCTTGTATAGTTTTGGTTTGTCAAATTTCTTCAAATATATAAGTATAATGTATTATTAATAGTTTGTTATATAAATCACAATATGTCAACGGGAAATTAGACTGTTCTAATTGCATTATGTGTGTAAAATATTGCATTTCTATAAAATAGCATGAGTAAAAGAGAACATGACGATAAACTGGGCGAGAACAGAAGTTAAAAAAGTATGCTCCTGAAAGATATAAGACGAGTAAAACAATTCCCATGTAAATAAATGGAATGTGCATACCAAGATGGCTGGGGTGATCTACACCGTTAATCATTAAAATAACGTCTATAATGTTCATCTTATTAATGTTAATAGCTGAATATTTAATAAAGTTGTAACATGAAAATATATACCAAAAATTACACTTTCCGTACATACGAATTCCTATCAAAAACTCACTAAATAATGCCTTAAAATGCTATAATATAGATCACTATAATACATATTATATAAAAACGATTAAGATAAAAGTTATTTCGTGTAGAATCCAGAAATATAACTTTTTATATTATAAGCCATTTAAATTTTCAATGTTATCCCCGCCCCCATAGACAGAAATTGTTTGCGACTTGGTTTTACTAGATTAAACGAGCCCTCAATTAAAAAATAAAATATAATATATCCCAATGGTATTAAACTTCTTAATTAGGTGAAAAAAAATCTAAGATATTAGCTCATGACTTAAGTTTCATGGACCACCCTGTATATCGCTGGGGAAGGGGGAACCTCTCACAGCACCTTTATGTAATATCTACAATTGAATAATCGAATGTTGTTGAATATCGAATATCGATAAATTTAAAAAGCGTTAAAATAGAGACAACTTCGATATCATATATCGATAACTGCACAGCACTGGTTGAAACATTTGCATAATGTTTACTTAAAGCACTACAATTCTGCATTTAGTATTCGAAAAAAAATTGTTTCAAATGTGTTACTTTGTTAAAATACACACACAAAAAAAAACACTGTATTTTAAATTATTACTCATACAAAAGTATAAGAATAGGTAATAGAATGACTCAAGTAGCATGAGACTGAAAAAAAACATGTCGTTTGTCACAATATGACATCCAAAAAAGTATAAGAACTTACATCTCCTTTCTTTTCTTCAAAAGAATATACAAAGAATACTTACTCAATAAACCCTGACCAAAGTTAAAGATTTTAGCAAACAGCTCTTGGAATAAATTCGTTAATACAATCCCAAGCGATAGCATGAAAGAAAAAAAATCTAACTTGTACTAGAATATGGGTTAATATATCATTTTCTGGTCCAGAAAAAAAAAAACTATACAGTAAAAGTTTTATAATGTAATCGAGGATTTAAAAAAAGAAATTACGCATAACTGTTATGGTAGAAGCTTCTGTGAAAGACGATTGAAGAAAAGCCTTGAGTTCATTTCGTTTGAGTATTGAATAGAAAGGATTAAATTCAAGTAGAAGAAGTCCCAGTTACATCATTGGTCATTCAATGTCACGAATACATGCACGATGCATGCACGCACACATCCTGAAGCAATCAGTTACTTTTTTTTCTTTTTTTTTAAATTTCATTTTATTCTTTAACGTTGCTGTTTCTTCTTCCTACCTTGGCGTGTGGACGAACACTTTCGAAGAAGAAGAAGAAAAAATCTTACATCAAAAGAGTGAACCTAACCAACTAACCTTCCACATATGGGGCGACAGCATAACAATCTTCAACGAGAAAACTTGAAAGGTGAGAAGGATATTACTGAACATTTTACCTATTTTCTTTCGGGTACCCATTTTGCGTGATCACATGGATGAACACGAAGGTTATTATTAATGGCACCAGCATAACAGTTCTCTTCATCACCCTCCTTTCTTTAGCACGTGCTTCCATGGGTAAAAACAAAAAAAACGGATGTCTGTTAATATACACATGTGCAGTAATAGTATTTCTTTTGTTTTCACAAAAAGAGAACGTTGTTGTTACAAGGACACATTTAAAAAAAAACTGAATCCTAGGTGGCGATAAAAAAAAAGATATGCCCGCATGAGTAGAAAGTATATATTATATAGTCAGCAAATTTATCCATGTTCCGGTATTTTTTTTATTATTTCCTCATATCCTGAAGAATAAATGGAGGTACATAAGATGAAATAATAGGCAACAACTTGTAAGTTCTATTAATTATTGTCAATAATTATTGCACGCTTATACAATAACATTTTCAACTGCCAGCTTGAGAACTTAACGTCATATTTCAATTGATTGGCAAGATGGCGGCGAAGTAGAAGAAAGCTGCTGAAAACTCCTGTGCATTTTTTACAATATTCCAAAGTTTTTTCGGCCTTTCCTTCAAGAAAATTTACTCAGTAGTGTTATAAAGTGTTGCAGTGTTTTATATAATAGTTTTACATCATGAAAATTCCAAATTAACTGTGATAACAACGTCAAATGCGACAGTAACTAGAGTGTTAAGAGTGACTGACAGCTATGGGGCACATAAACCATAGCAACCAATAAATAACTGACCTTAAACATCAATTATTAAGACTGCAAAACTGTATTATATTATAAAATAGCAATTATTAAAACGAAAGCGCAATGGATGGGCATAAATAGCCATTTCCGCGCTAGATTACAAAATGCGAATACGAATCATATTTCAATTGGCTATCTTTCTGCAGGAAATGGTCAACCCAGATGATGAAAGCTGAGAATAATGCAATAAGTTTTAAAGTCAAACACAGACTAAGTACCTTAAAGTAAAGTACTAAGTAATATGCAATAGTATCCATTTGCAAATTTATTTTGTCTTTAATTTTAACTGTATTTTTCTATTTGCATATCAAGTGAGTTGGTTAACTCTTGCAGAAAGTTGTCCAATTGGCCAGCCACATATTCACAAGTTGGATTCTGAAAGAGAAGTGTCTTCCGGAGGTCCAGTGTGGGTCTGAATGAGAAATTTACATACACACATGGTTTCTGGAGTCGACATTACATCATGGTCCTTCGGGGGCGCAGATCCCATGTCCTCTTATACGTCTCACCGATTGGTTATGCATAAGCTACTTCGAACCCGTATACAGAAATAATTTTTAACAGGAAATGCTTTTATCCGAGTGACTATTAAAGACACAGGTCGTTTTCAGCAAACATACTCCTTTCTTTACAACTTGTTCTGTTAGACGTACAACATAATCTATATCTTTTACAGACTAAACACGATAGCGACCAGTTTTTACATCGAAACATTCGAAAACTACTCACACACACTTTTTTTGTGTGTGTGTACAGCATCAAGTAAAAAATCCACAGAGGCAACTTAACTGTTTCCACCTGTCTCATCGATTTTCCAAACAAGAATGTAGATTAAAAAATAAATAAATAAGAGCAAGTTTTCTCGGCCTATTGACAAATTTAATATGTTAACACTGCATATAATTGCTTATTGAAATAATAATACATTCGAGCCTCTCCCCACTTAGATGTGGTTACGCTCGCTGCCTTATGATGATTTCCGGTGGAATAAACAAGTTGTTTGGAATCCACTTAAAACTGTAGGCCCTCGGAATTTAATATAATCTTAATCCAATGGGAGATAATGACAAAACACCATCGAGGTTCATCTTGTCCAGGCACCTCGAGTAGAAAGGCTTTAATACTGTCATCCGAAACACATGTGGAATACAATGATGGCCATTAATACGCCTATACTTAAATTCTGAAAGAAGTGAGAAGAAAATTATTTCAGAAGGGATTTTTTTTAGACTCGAATAAAATGTAAACAATGATCGGAAAGTGAAAATAGCAGGAATCAACAGCTGAATAACACAATAATACGATGGTCTTGTAACTGAATATTGAACCTAAGCCCCACACACTTTGTTATCTCGTAGTTTCGCAAGATGCGCTGCATGTACGGAAGAGCCGATGTGGCATCCAGTAATGACAGTTGCATGTTTTTAATAGAGTAGGCCGCATATCGCAAAACAAAATGCAAGGTACGTGAGATTCTTTACAGAAACTCCTTCCGATTATTTCCTGATACTTCGGATGAGACAAAATTATATTTTTATACCGTAAACACATAAAAATGTTAATTCTCAAACATAAAAAAAAAACTCGCTACAAAGACAGAGAATCATGCTACCGACCATCCTGATTGAGGTTTATCCTCAGTTTAACCAGGCGAATATCATGATGGAATCTAGACTAAAGCTCTGACCGTTAACTTTTGTATCTTCTTCGGAAGAGTGCGCGCAAAGGGTTTAGACAATAACTATCTTTCTAACCCATAAACCGTGAAATTAAACATTATAAATAAAGTCATGTTGCCAAACAAACCAACTGTTTAGTTTCAGAGAAAAAAAAAACAGCAAAACCTAAAAATATTCTACGTAACAAATTGTGGCTCTTGACACTAACAAAGCTTTCGTTGAGGACTTTATAAAAGCGCGATTGATTTAAAACTGACACTTGACTACTACATTTGAAGAGACAGGGAACACATGCACAACAGAACATCAAGGTAATAAATATTGTCAGAAACAAGGAAGATCTATTGCAATAGCTTCCGGAAGAGACATTCTATCACACGCGATATTAAGAGTTAAACTAGGGAAATTCATGAAGCCTACTAAGGGAAATTAGCACAAAATGGACAGGTAAATCAAGTACATAAATTGTAACTTCCTGTAAATTTTTCTTCATTTTCTAGAATCTGAATACAAAAGAGGTTATCTCGTTTCTATTTTCTTATTTATTACCTACCTTAACTCTCGTTCGGGGTAGATTTTCACCTCAGGAAGTCAAGAACAAGGTTCAGTTTTAAAAGTTTACCTACCGCGCTAGTAACGCTTACGTCAACTGCGGGACTTTCCACCCATCCTCTTCCCCGTTGCTCACGACCGACAAGCTGTCTTCCACAATTCGCGACTTCATGGTGATATCGAGGTCAAATGGAAGTCTCCCATGACCAGCAACGACAAAAAAGAAAAGATATATACACACACACACAAAGGTCACCCTAATAGGAAGGTCGCATGTTTCTTTTTCTTATATAAGAACCGCATGATACCTTTTGGTGTATCACCGAAACCAATCTGTCACTGTTGTGGAACCAACATTCTCTCACCAATTTTCATTTGTGCACTAGCAAAAATCTTTGATGAACAAAAGATATAGACTGTTAATTTTATATATAGTTCATTATTCTAATTTAATGGGGGGGGGGATGTAGAATAGCTTCAAGTTAGAACGAAGCTCGATTTCTGGTTCTGCAATACAATGTTCATTATAACAAATTTTCGTTATAACGGAATAAAATCGCTAGTCCTATAAAATTCGTTATAACAGGATTTTACCTGTATTGGGGAAAAGACCAGTGTTGCCAACATATCGACTTTCTCGCTAACACTAGTTATTTTGAATACTTATTTAGCTAGCAAAGATTCTCACTTTTCTGTAGTGTGGATAATGATTTAGCTACCTTTTGCGCATGCGCTAGCGACGAACATACCTAATTCTAACATTGGTAAGATAGAGTTTTAGTTACTTTCAGATTGTTGTTTAGTTATTTTCATGTGATTATTGTTGGCAACACTGGAAAAGATTGATCCTTTGTATAAAGTATAGTACTATATGGAGACGAAACATGGACTTGAGATGCCTGATGCGACATTCAAACTGACGAGAAAGAATGGAAAGTCTTCTAAATGCAGACCTGGGGAGGAACGGAGAAAGATCAACCGGGCACAAGAAATAAATAATAATGAAGAGGCTAGGCACCAAGCGGCCGTGGCTCAGTGGTAGAGTGTTGACTTGGCAATCGGAAGGTCCTGGGAACGATCCCAGCGGACGCACATCATGACTGAGGTTTTTCCAAGGGTTTCCTCAGTCGCACCGGACTAATACCAGGATCGTACCTACAAATTAGGTCATTTCAACATACCCTTCCCCACCCTATCCCGACCTGAGTCTGAGATGCCTAAAGGTCGTAAATAAATTCAAATTCAAATGAACAAAGCAGGAGAGAGACAATAAAATAGAGAAAACTAAACTGGTAAGGACACTGCTGACGCAGAAATTACCTGTTGAGGAATGTAACACAGGTATTGTTTAGGGGAAAGAAAAGGAACAACACGGGTGTAGCAAGTTGATAGCATTGAGGTGAAATCGGACGCTAAAACAAAAAAAAGAAACGCAAGATCAGGAAGAATGGAGAGAGTTTAGCGCGCTTTGATGGATATACCGCTTTCGGTAGAACACGAGGATGGTGATGATGATTCTAATATAGCAAGTAGCATCCATGGCTGTGCGAATGTTCAATCTATTGAAAAAAAAATCGAAAATCGATATTATACTGACCTCAAATATTTCGATATGATAATGTTCGATTTCGTTTCTAAACAATATTTCGATATGAACATATAAATTTCGACGTATCGATTCCTCGATATCGAAAATCGGAACTCATACAGCCCTAGTATCACCCTCTTCTTACTCAAATCAAAAATGGTTCTGCTGCTTATACACCCAGAAAAATACGGCTGCTAAGAAATGACAAGAACCTCATCCGTAACGAAAGAGAAATAGATTTATATAGGAAGGAGAGGCGGTAGAATAAGGCAGTCCAATAGGTCACGGAATAGCTATCACGAAAAATTAAAGCTTCAAACCTCTAACACGAGAGGGAGCGCGTGCTGCTCTCCACCCTACAAAGACAGCAGAAAACCGTGCATGGCAGAGTCATCAATCTCTTTCAAAATCTTAGCGATTACCTCACAAATCTCCAAGACCCTGCAGAGAGCTTTTATCTCAGCCTACGCATCTTAATGTCAATATAAGAATGAAAAAAAGAAAACTAAAAACATTAAACAAAAGTTTTACATCAGTTCTCATCTACTCTGTGATATGTGTCTATAATATATGTTTGCATTACAAAAACTTTTGGTGACTTTGTGAAAAGTATGCATATCACAATATCTTGGCATTTGACTCTGGAACGAAAGTCATTCATCAATTCAACTACACGTTGAAACTCGAGATCAAAAAATAGAAGAAAAAATGTCTCCTTCGCTCGTTCCAAAGAAAACAAAACGGTTTATAAAATAAATATGTATGCTAACTCATTAATAATATTGTGAGTCAGCTAAAAGCGATTTTACATAGCGATCTGTCATCAAAAGACAGATGTCTTTCTAATATGTTGAAAGGTCAAATAAAAGGAGATGGAAATACACGCAAAAAATCGTGTGGTATACTGAAAGATAAATTCCTTGTGCTAAAAGTACAATGCCATTAATAAACAAGGGCCGTAGTAGCTCAGTGGTAGAGCGCTCACCTCTGACGCTTAGGGTTCGATCTCTGCTCTTGTTTTGTGGTGAACAAACACCGTATGCGTGGATTTTCTTGGTGTTCTCCCGTTTCCTCTCACTTTCTCCCCTTCATTTCACCAATTATCCCATCATCATTCATCCGGCCTGAGCCAAAGTTGCCTACAAGTCATAAAAATTATTTTTTTAAAAAATCATTACTAAAAAAATGTCTAATGATAATTTTATCAAAGTCTGAAATCGTACCGGACAAATATGTAAATAAATATTTATTTTACCCTAATTATAGGTAATTCTGATCCATAAATAACCCTCGATTACACACTGATCTCCCTATTTGCCATATTATGATGCATAACACTGTTTTAACCGCACTTAATGTAGTCAACTATGTAATATTCAGGTGTAATCCCACTTTCAATAAGCAGACAATACGCACACTAAAATTTTAAATGCTAAACTGCCTACTTAAAAAAAAAAAATGTACTTTGAAAAATACGAGTATATTTTATTGGACGATGATGTCAAATTCCAAGACGCAAGTGTTCTAATTATAAAATTGTATACATCGCGCTAACTTCAATTTCGTATGTCAGAAGCTGAGAAAATTGTAAATTCGGAATCCCAAAATGCCAACACTAGAAACGATTTTCTGGGTGTTGAGGTTAATTATTTTAAATTCCGACAGGTGAGGCACAATCAATGTTCCTGAAACGATAGTTTTTTTTTCTTTTTTTTTGGGGGGGGAGGGTTTCTATGTTAAGGGCACTCCTCACTCCCACCCCAACTTTTTAACATTTTTCAAAATATTTCAAAATCTAAGAGCTCTAACAAAAAATTTAGAACATAGGGCACTAGTATTATCTACAAATTACTATAAAATCCAATAGACAGCGATCTTGATATCTTCTCCATAGATGAGTGATACGTATTGAAAGATTATGACGTCATTATTCAACTGAAGTCTCAATACTCTTCTATGGAGATCTCGAGATCGCTTCCCTTTGGATTGCATAGTAATTTGTAAATACCAGTGCACTATGTTCTCAATTTTTTTATAATAATCTTAGATTTGGAAATATTTTGAAAAATGTTAAAAATGCGGGGCAGTCGCAAGGAGGACCCTTAAAGATTGAAATAGCTAAAAAAAAATCCAGACTTCTTAAAACATCTTCCGCTTGTTGGAATTCAAAGATGTAGCTACCTAAATTACGCGAAATTTCTACAAATAAAAAACAAAAACAAATCGTGGTAACTTATTCTAGACACAACAACTCAATAAAATACGAGAGAAAACAACATTAAGAAAGAAAACCTGTCTTTCCAAATTAAGGAGAACGCTATCACAAGGTAAATATTCGGTCCCGTAACCTTGCGTAACCTTGATGTTGTATAGCCTATTTTTCTCTCTTTATACCGTTACCAACAGGCATTTTCGGTATCAAGTTCTTGTCACCTTCTGAGAAAGTTCATTCATATGCACAGATAATATGATTATAACTGTCTTGGGAAACAGAAACACACACTCACACCCTATGCACATAAAAAGAAAGGGGATCGCGGCGGAAGATTGAATTATATAGTGGTAACAAAAGAAGCTCGCGAATCTGATAAGCCCGCTTTCAGAAAAAAAAAGGTTGAGCCAAAGAGGTCGCTAGAACTTCGCACGTCTCCAGGCGAAAGAAACAAAAAGGGGGTTCAAGTACAGTGAAACTTGAATTTACACCTTTAAACGAACGAATTTCTCCACTCTTCTTCAATATGCGAGATGTGTGGAAGATAAAGGTGTGCTCAAAGGATAGTTCTCACACTCTGTGAGAGAAAACCACAAAATAACTTTGGATATAGACTTAGGGTGCGTTCGATGACAACGCTCTGAATTGTTAAGAGTAAACTATGTCGTAAATAAAAATTAAGTGACAATTTAACATTGTTTCGGAAATTAGGGCGAAGAAAAAAACAGGTAACATGTCAAGTTGAATATGTTCAATTTCACGGAAGTGTATAGGATAAAAAAAATGGTGTGTTCGATATTTAAAATTGATTCTCGAAGTTCCATATATTTTAATATCGATGTATCAAACATAAATATTGAAATCTAACTAAATGTGGAACTAAAATAGCGAAAAATAGCGAATTAAAACATGGTATCGAAATAAAAAATCGAATCAAAATATCAAACTAAAATATGATATCGAAATAAAATATGAAACTAAAACATGATATCGAAATAAAATATGAAACTAAAACATGATATCGAAATAAAATATCACACTAAAACATGGTATCGAAACATCGAACCGAAATATCGAAATAAAAAACTACGAATATGGAACTAAAATATCGAACTAAAACATGGTATCAAAATATCGGACTAAATGTATAACACAATATCGAATCGAAATTTGGTACCGAAATATCCATTATTAATACGTTTCATATTAAAGTTTCGACTTTTTAAACGTGGATATCGATTCGATATATCGGAAATTGGAACACTCCTAATAAAAAAAATATCGTGGAGAAAGGTATGGTACAAGCATATTCAAAATGACCAAGTATATCGAAATCGTTCCGTGTAAGTATTTTAAACCTCTGTTGATATTTAGTGCTTGCAGCCTGTCCAAAATGGGTTCATCCTACGGAAACTTTCTTACACTTGTAAGACCTGAAATACGTCAATTAAGATTCTAACATTACTACTTGTATCATGGTATGCAAAGGCAAATTAAACCACCACACCCCTGTCATATAGGCAACCTGAAACAACATCGATGTCCTGTTTGTGGTGAGCCTTCACAGGATGAAAAATTGGGGAGCAGACGCTAGCTAGTACTGCCTTCCCTTTGGCAAATGAAAAGTTTGCTGTATATTGCTCAAACGGTATGGATTTGTCTACCGCCAGCAAAGTACACATCATAACTATTCGTTTTCTGAGCATGTTCTGGTTTCAAACAGTTCATCGAATCGAATAGTTCAGATTCTATCAAAAACTGTATGGCCTATCCTTAGAAGTTCATCAGTTCATTTAGGGCATTATTAACCAATAAAAAAAAAACATTTAGATAAACTGAAAATGATTGTCATAAATTGTATGAACGTTCATGTCTCACAATTTGAATTTGAATTTAATTTTAAGGCCTTTAGGCAACTTTGGCTCAAACCAAATGGATGGTAATGGGAGGATTGGTGGAATGAAGAAAGTGGAAGGAAACAGAAGAACTCCCAGAAAACTGATGCACACGGTGTAGTGCACCACAGAGCCCACATGGGTCGAACCGTAGATCCCACGCATCAGAGGTTTATGTTTCAGAGCATTATATAAATAACTGATTAAGAAAAGTAATGTTTAATTATGAAATCTTTGACAGAAAAATGAATTTTAAACGTTAAAACGAATTACCTAAAGAAAAAAAGAGACTCATTCTGTTGAATAACTTATAGGAACCTCTTATATGGCCTCAGAACAGGGAGGTCCTCGAATTGAAACGCAGGGCTGGTCAACCAAAATGAAATGTCTCTGATTTCACCTCAATTACACCAGAAAAATGCTGAGATGTTACATGGAACTAAAATCAATGGCACTTTTTCCACATTTCTTGTCTAACGAACAAGACTGAAGAGATAAGCTGAACCCTGAAGACTCAAGCTGCTGTCAAGCCCATAAGATATGAAACATTATTCGTTGTCTCTTTTCTCAAATAGGATGAAGCTGGCACTGCTGTCCGACGCTGAAGAAATACTGTACTTGAAATAGACCACGTAACAGCGACCACAGGAAAGAAAAAAATCATTAAATTTATCAGAAAACTGTACAGACTGGAAAAAGGGTTGTTTTAAGAAGCTTATTGACTGACAGTCGATACGACTACTTGACACTACAAATGCTGGAATAATTGTATACACTTTTGGCCTAAGTCAAATACTCATCATGGGGCCACGGTGGCTCAGTTGGTAGAGCGCTCACCTCTGGTGCTAGGGGTCGTCAGATCGTTCCCTGCTCATGCCATGTGGGCTTTGTGGTGGACAAACACCATGTGCGTGGGTTTTCTCGGGGTGTCCGTTTCCTCCCACTTTCTTCATTCAATCAATTCATCCCATCATCACCCATACGGCCTGAGCCATAGTTGCCTAAAGGCCTTAAAATAAATTCAAATTCATAATACTCATCATATATTAAACGTGTGAACCAACGTTCATATTACTGCAGTGTACATATGTACCCGGTACATTCATTAATAACAATAAACGTCAAAAAGTATTACTCATTATTCCAGTGCAAAATCCTGACACAATAAACAATTAAAAAGCAATAATTTCCAACACAAACGTTGAGATTTCTCTTTCTCATACAGGTTTCATCTTAATATTTGAGTGGTACACAATTATTTTGTTTCAACTAGTGTTGTTTGTAGCTCTATCAACAACTGCACACAACAATGCTAATTCCCTGCATTTGATTCCTTATGCTGAAAGCAAGCAATGTCACTAACTACGAGAAACATTAATCACTTGCCTTGAGCATCAATTTCCCAAATTTCATCCCGAGCATTCATAATTTCATCAAAATTAAATTTAGAAAATGTTTGGACGAAGACAAGTAAGCCAACTCAAAAGTACTGATTGAATACAGTTCTTTCTTGCCAACTCAAAAATAGGACAGTAATTGAGTACAGGCTGACATATTGGTGATTTACGTTACCTGTCACTGTGAACCAAAATGCAGCTGTTATGGACTGTAGTTTGATTTGTTTGTTCTTTCTTCGTTGTTCAGCTATGATTTAACTATATTTGGCTCTAGAGATCCAATTAGCTGTGCTCTGTTATATACTTCTTTCCATATCTTACTTATTCCTAGGTTCCTTGTTTTTAAAGAATGGTTATGTTTTATTCGAATTTTCTTTCAATGTTTCGAATCATTTGAGACCAATTTTTCGCTTTAAGTTCGAATTGTGTTCTCACTTAGCAGTGTTTTTCTGTCGAACTGTACATATTTTGTTTCGGTTTTCTTTTCTGTCTTGGGAAATTTCCCATAAGTTTCTTTCTGGTGATTGGTTTATCTTGTCTCTCTGTTTTGGGGAATTCCCTATAATTTTAAATTTTGTTTCTGGTAATTGGTTAATTTGTTTCATCTTGGGCAAATCCATTTTTTTTTTTATCTTTCTGGTGATTGGTTCATTTTAATTCGTGATTTTCACATATTACTTTACGGATATTCTTCAAGAAAATCTGAACAGCAATGCGTTCCCTTTGACGTCATATTCAATTCAGTTATAATTAAGTCATTAAATCAATGAAGTCACATTTTCAGATTCTTCTTCGGATGATTAACGCTAAAATACTTCTAACTTATTACCTTAGCACTATGTTCAGTTGGTAGAGCGTTCGCTTTGCATTTGGAACGAATCCATTGACCTCCCTTCCTGACTCAGGTTTCCCTGGTTTCTCTCGTTCGCACCTGGGAACCCTGGGGTGGTACTTTTGAATAAGGCCAAAACTGACTCCTTCCCAAATACTTCCCTTTTGCAATTGTTGCTGCTGTCTCCAAAATAACACGGTGAGGTCCCAATACAACTACAAGAACATTGACGATAATATAAACCACCATTGTCGTGGATCAGTGGTTTTGTTCATCTGATTGTTATCAAGGGTTCGATTCTCGGTGAAGATTTCCGAACATCGTAGCCCACATTAAACTGTAGGTCCAACACTAAGGATGTCATCTCTATCTAATGGAAGGCAATGCTAAATCACCACCGGTTCACCATTCTATGACCTTTTCTGTGACAAACTTGCCTCTGCCAATCATTATAATCACTTCTCTAAACGGATATATTTAGGGGTTGGGTGTCAGGAGTCCTGACCCCCAGAAATTCAGTTGCATGTAGTTTTAGATGTAATTATATTCATTTAATACTTCATACTTAGACACATCTAGGCAACCCCTAGAAGCCCATAGATGCCTCCCAAAACCAAGTACAACATACGCTCCTGCTTCTCTGTAAATGGTACACTATAAAAACAAACTCACCATTTACTGAACTTATAGGGATAGGTCATATCTAGGTGATAACTACCAATGAAAGTACCATGTAGACAATCTTCCCTTGAATGTTTAATATGGAAGACATGTTGATTTAATCTTAAATGACTGAAACCTCCAAACAACAATACAGAAAAGAAAGAATATGCTGCTCCAGGCAAGACGTTGAAATGTCAACATTTGAAAGAATCGTTATGATTCAAAACAGAGGTGAAAGCACTTATTGTTAAACACATGACTACAAAATGTGATTTTTCATCTACCGAAAGATGTAGAAGAAAAGTATTGTTGGATGGCTTTCTTTCATTTTTTTCCCACGCGACAAACATAAAGGTTCCTCTCATGATCTTTGGTGTCAAAATATGAAGGAAAGAAAAGAACGAAAGCGAAATAGGAGGAGGTGGAAGTTCGCAAAGGCGTTTCTGTATGATGAAGAGGAGAATGCATCCCAATCTTCTATTGTGGTTAAGAGGACAAGACGATGATCTTTCAAAGTACTGGCACAGACATTGAAACACATTTTCAAATAGCAACGCCTGAAGGGGAGAAAGAATATGCTTCGTAAATTATTACTTTCACACCAACAGATAACATGATACTGAAGCCAAAGCCAGAATTTGGCTCCCACTCGAACTCTTTTGTATTAAACAAGGTTAAGAAGTTGGCCACCTGAAGTCAAAAAAAAAAAAGAAAATTACAAATACATTGCATGCTCCAATGGAATAAGAAAGATGCGGAAATAAAGCAATATGGTATATTTCAAGAACGCATAAAGAACGACTCAACAAGAAAAAAACAATTGCTCGTTAAGTAAAAAAAATAACACACAAGACTGTTCTTCGACAGATCCGGCTTCACATTCCTAGAGCTATTACTCTAAAACGACGTTTTTACGATATGTAATTTTGGAACTTACTAATAATATCCAATGATTGGATACTTCCTCTCAAATGACACAAACATATAATTTAAAACAAAATGGCACCAACAATGTTTTCAATACAAGCATTAAGTGGTATGTCCAGAATATGCATTTTCTTTCCACAATCCAAAAGCGAGGGTTAAAAAAAAAATCAACATATAAAAGACAGTTACAAACCATTCACTTACCAAAACCCACATAGAAATCGTGTCTGTGTTTGACGGCAACAAGTTATTTACAGGTCCACTTTCAAGACACCCCAAAGGGACGAGCATCGCAGGAGTTCTCGGATAAATGTCAGACTCTTTAGTAGAAGACTCGTTAGCTTAACGGTCAGTCTGAATAATCGAACAAAAATACACACGAGAAATCGAGCAAAGGCATGCCACAGAATAAGTAAATATTTTTTTGGCTACGCCTTCACCAAAGAAGATTGGAGGCAGTACACAAAGTACAGACAACACTTACCTTGCAAAAGACTACAATTCTCTTTTCCTTCAGTTTAATCCTCCGAATGACAGAAGAAACACTAAGGAAACTCCTGAAGATGCACAGTCAGAAGCTATGATGATGGCACTTACCTATAAAGACAAACAGAAAAGCAATGATAGTTTAATTTAATTAATTGAGATTAAAGTGCTAAAAAAAAGTAGTTTTTACATAGACAAATGCACTGAGTGAAAGTGATATCCCAACGCCAAGAAGTTAAGCTAGGTTAATGAAACGTCCACAGTATTGTTCACCTGGTTACAGAAAATGTATTATTCATAACTCTTTCATTACTGTTTCTGTGACATTTCTTTCCTTTTTATTCCTCATATTTTTACGTGTAATATCTCCTAAATGCTTAGTTAGAGTTGTATCTTCGTTCCATATCTTCTCTTCAAATTTTGATAACTGCTGTTTGTTCTTAATCATCATTCCTTTCATATCCTTTATGTTTTACCATCATTTCATGTTCTTCACCACCTTCTTACACCTTCCACCGTCTTACTTGATTCATCAGTCTTCGTACAGAAGGACCACAGACTCTGCTATAGTTTGCTTTGTTCCAATCACCAGTCCTTTAGTTTTCTTCACATTCTATCCTCATTTCACGTTCTTCACAGCTTCTTCATAGATCTAACATCTTCCTATTTGATTATTCCTTCTATCCTCTTGATAGTTTCCTTCATATTTCATCCTCATTCCATGTTCATAGTTTCTTTTCAGACTTTCCAACATCCTGTTACTTCACTCTTCAGTCTCTGTATAAAAGAACTATAGAATATGCTGCAGTTCGCTTTATTCCAATCGCCACTTCTTCCGTTCCTATTACGTTTTATACTTATTCCATGTTTCTTTACAGCTGCATCTTAGATCCCCCAATATTTTGCTACTTGATTCTTTGGTCTCTGCACAGAAGAACCATTGCTTTGCTCCAATCACCATGTTCTTCACAACTTCTTCCTACATCTTGATAATTGATTCTTCGGTCTCTGTATAGAAGAACCGTAAAATCTGTCTCGTTCCTATTACATTTTATCCTCTTTCCCTGTTCTTCACAGTTGCTTCTTACATCTTCCACCGTTTTCTTACTTGGTCTTTCAGTCTTTGTATAAAATGGCCACAAAACTGCTAACGTTTACTTTGTTTCAATCACCAGTCCTTTAGTTTCCTTCACATTTTATGCTCATTCAATGTTCTTCACAGCTGCTGCTTAGATCTTCCAAGAGTTTGTTCCTTCATTCTTCTGTCTCTGCACAGAAGAACCATTCTTGGTTCCAATCACCATTCTTTTAGTTTTGTTTATATTTATTCTCATCTTCACAACTTCTTGTCGGATGTTCCAACATTTTGTTACTTTACTCTTTGATCGCTTCAAAAAAAACACATCTCTTCAAATTTAATTCACTTGATTTTCTTCCTCTGGCTGTAACTCTCTTTCCGCTACTGCAACATGTTCTTTTCAACCTCTTTAAAATCTGCAGTGAATTAAACTTTGAAAACAAACTTTCCGTGATTTCTAACCAGTTTCCAACTTTGCGTGACAAACTGTTTGATTAAGTATAAACTTTTCAAATGTCCAATATTTAGTTATTCAGTATCAAGATCAAGTTTATGTTTTTTTATAAAACAAGGAAGAAAGAATAAAGTATAAGTTTTATCAAACTGTATAGAAAATTAAAACAGAAAAAAAAAATTGAAAGAACCATATAATGTATCATGAAACCTAACCTAACCTAAAGAACCACTGCAGTCCCAGCCCAAAAGAAATTTGCATACGTGTACTTTGAGAGTTAAGAAAGCATGTAAGCCTTGGATACTAATTTCTTTCGGAGATTGCGGCACAACACGACGAACGCAACCAAAAATACCAGCACCAGGAATAAATGCATAATTCAGTTCATGACATTGGCCACGAAAGAGATAAAAAAATTACATAATTTACTGTAAAAGAGATCTGGCATAAATTTGACACAAGGTCAAGCAATTGATTGAATAGCATTTCGCTTATCTTATATTTACTTTTCGGGTGACCAAAACTCATTTCCATTTTGCGTGTTTCTTGCATCTCTCTCGCGTTTTCTTAGTATTTTTCCTAACACGCAAAGCTGATATTCAAAATGCATTAGACACTCTTTCATACTGCATCCTTCATTCTGAAAATAAACTCCAATGTCAAGAGAAAACAAATACAACACGTAAATGTTGCTACAGTTATATTTCAATGTCACCATAGACGAGAAAATAATGAGTATTGATGAGACTTTGGACATCTAACACTAAACGAGCGAATGTAATGCAGATTAACTTCAGAACCTCCTCAACTCACACTCTGGCTCTGAACTTGTTTTGCAAACACCTACTGACGTTCATGAAATGCAGAAAGTTAACGAAAGCGTTACCATTGCAAGCAGGGATTCCGTGAGGATTTTCAGTTTGGGATAATGAAAATAGAGTTTTGCAAAGTTTCTATAATTTTAACTGTAATTTATTTAATTGGAGTCGAGAACATGGAGGGGTAATATAAACTATTCGGGGGTCTGGCAGTGCAAATTTGATTGCAGGATATAGTTTACAAACTTCACCTACAAGGTAAATTTTACTTGAATTATTTTTCATATTAATGTAACATGTATTTATAACCTGTTACTCCTGTATTTATACTCTTGCACTACGGCTCAGACCAGAGATTCTGCCAGGTTTTTTAGTTTGGAGTGTGTAAAGCCAAAATTCGAGGGGTGTAAGTTGAGTTTTGCAAGTTTCCTATTGATTTTTAACCGTAACTTTCTTTACGTTAGGAGCGTGTATTCGAAAATTTGGGGTGGTCTGGCAACATCCCCGACTCAGACTCGCTACTTCTCAGAGAAATTAAGTGTGAAACTAACTTTTGGCAGTAAATGGGAACATATCGCTATCAAATAGGAAACACGTTTATTCCTTAGCGACAAGACTTTCTTTCCAGAAGCTTCAACATTTCCAACACCTGTTTAACTATTTTTTTTTTCATACCTGTACTGAAATATAATTGCAATTCTCGCCATTCTGCTCCTTCAAACGGAAACGTGCACGATTAACTAATCACGCACAAGGTAGTCGTGTTACTTAATTTTAACAAAGTACATGAAGTGCGAGCTGGTTCATGTTCGTGCGCAGAAAATAACTCCGAATGCGTTTCCTAAATCAACCGAATTCATTGAAAGGATTTCTGAACGTGTGGTGTGGAAACGAGATTAACACGCTGTAATCGTTCCGCGTTTCCGAACGCGCCCAAAGCCTCGCCTAATGGTCAACGATCTAGGTACATCATAACCATATTCCTACATTGTAGGGTAGGTATCATTGAGGAAGTATATCATAGTAGGCTCCTTGATTCATTCGATCACCGTCTGGCCACTGTTATCAATTTAGTCAGCTTGTAGTTGAATCTAACTTTTCGTAAACACACTTCATTAAATCTTCCTATTATTGACAGAAATTACCTCTTCTTATACCTGCTTTAGCTACAGAAATGTCAGTAATTTGTCATGGTACTGGTAAACTTGGACGGTCGCTTTAGATTAGAAACAACGACCTACATATTTTTTTTTTTATTCCAGCAAGTTCGTAGTTCCAGAATCAGCTGTGATCTTATTATTAGGTAAAAAATAATAATTATAATAATAACAGTGGTACCTCAAAGAGTCGGTAGAATACGTTCTAGAAGCCTTTAGACGTCACTTATATCGACCAGAGCACGTTGACAGAAGGAGTACCCAAGTCTCAAATCAGGAGTCATGTTGGGACCAGCCTGTCATTTACTCATAAACTATCAGCTTTATCGAAAACTGAAAATGAGGAAAGAATTCTATAACTATTTCTTATATTTAGAGCGGAAGAACAATTAGTTTTCACTGTTTTGTGAAGAACGATTACCCTAATTAAATTATAATTAATTACCGTTTAATTTTTCTATTTAGTCTTCACAAAATAGTGAAAACTAATTGTTCTTCCGCTCTAAATATAATAAATAGTTATAGAATTCTTTCCTCGTTTTCAGTTTTCGATAAAGCTGATAGTTCATGAGTAAATCAACAAACATAGTATTGTATATTCTGAAAGAGATATCCCCCCCTTCCCCTGGATTATGGAAGAATAGAACGAAACTCTAGTAGCCATGGGTCTAATACTTAATTGAACAAAAAATAAAATAAAATAGTTGTATGTATTCACTAAACTGGAAGTGTCACAGTGAAGGGCACTAAAAGGACGCTTGTATAACTGGGATTTCCACAGCAAATCCTGGATTTATAAATATTCACAACGCTGTGCAGTAACCCTGCTTTCAACACTTGCAGAGACGTTTGAAAACTGAGATCTTTGAGGAGAAAGAAAAATGCATTATAGTATACGTACAGTACTTTGCCACCTTGCTGATAACGCAGTGGCAGAGTACATGGTTAACACACAGAAGGCCTGAACTCGAATCCAAGTTAACCAAGTCACTAATTTCTCTAGCATATATTAACTGTCTGAAATATTAAACACACTATACAATGCACTTGTATGAAGAAAGAAAAAAAACGAACACAACATGCAAAAAGAGACTTTTTAAATGATGACCACCGATTGTTACTAGAAGTCGTGAAGATAATCATCCGATTGACCAAACTGTCGTGTATAGAAAGTTATAGACAAAAAAGGGGGGGAAGCAATGGCAAAGAATACAAAGGAGGAAGAAGAAGAAGAGTAAAGACAGCAGCCACAACAAAAACAAAAAGGTCAAAGTGCATTTTATTACAAATAATAGGAAGCTCCAAAGACAAGGAGGATGACTGTGGGTGAAAGGACGATGCAATCGTGATAAACATCTAACGTCGCACATAATCACCAGATATCAACTTGGTAGGGACCACATAAAGGATGCCTTGTGATTTTAATCGCAGAAAAGACCATATAGACAACAGTTCCTTAAGAAAAAGATCCACAAAGAGGAAGATTTGTTCTTGAACGTGTGTTTAAAGAAGTCTCTTTGTTATTTTTTTTTATTTTTCGTTAAAAGAAAAGTAGTACGTGGACGGAGTTGGTGAGAGTTAACAGGGGAAATAACCATCGGAAGGTATTTTTGTCGGATTCGAGCTATTATATTTCTTGAATGAAGTAGAGAAGGAAGAAACAATTTTAATGAGACATCCGGGTCAGCGAAAACTACAAAAGGTCTCTTATGGCCGCTGGTGCGACAAGATCACGATGTTAGCTTACAAAAGACAAATGATCAAGGCAGATTTGTTTTGTAGGACATACTTTAAACACATTACAGAAATGTGTTCAGTTTTAAAGAACAAAAGGAAATTTAATATCTTCCATGTTTTGCAAGAAAGAAATCAGGCTATTCGCAAGATTGCTCAACACAATTCCTATTCAGCTCCAATTATACAGATTGTGTGCAATTTCTTAATGCTCCCTATGTCCAGTACGCTAATATATATGCAAAATGTTTCTGGGCTTAAAACAAATGGATTGCACGTCAAACTTCACATCTAATTGTGTGCAGTAATATTTTTTTTTTCTGTCGGAATGGGATTAGAAAATTTTCCTAGATCATATAGACCATATAGATCATATGGTAAATATTTGAAATTTTTTCAAGTTCTCTAGCGAATTTTCTACTCTTGAAACTTTCCGTAATCTCGGGAATGCAACACTTTTGGGGCTTCCCGAATTCTCGAGATCGAAGTTCCAGAAAGTAGACACAGAGACAGAAATGAAATTCCGCGAAACTAAATAGGCTACTTAGGCTACAAGGATAACTAGAGATGGTTACAGTGAGAGCTAAACTAAACACTCATCCACTATGATCTTACCTTTGGAGCAGCAAACCTTCCCAATAACGACACTAATCAGTACGACACAAAATACAACAATCGATTTCACAGCCTTAGTTAGTTATTCGCATTATCGGGTAGAAGGTAAGATAATGAGGGTGGTATATATGGATATGCTGAGGACTAAATTGCACTAAACTTATGTAAAAAGAATAATAGAAGCCATGTGGAAGAGAGGCCAATGTTGCCAGTGCATTCGCTCATCCGCGGAACGAGATGTACCAATGTGTATCTTTGATAAACATTAAACATTTTGTTGTATGTGGTTGTGGTGAGTAATAAAGGAAAGACTATTTATTGTGTTTATACCTCTATTTATGATTCAAATCCAAATTTTATTTACCTGGATCGAATTTTGATATATTCACTAATTAACACCCAGAATTCAGTGGAAGGGCTTAGTGGAAAAGGGAAGTATCCCCCAGAAATATATTTCGGAGTTAATATTAAACATTAAAAATAATTAGGATATTAAATGCGTGATAGATAAGTGTTTGGTCGTTCTGTTATCAGATAGACGATGATGTGAGCTTACATATTGCATAGTTAATTCCATTTCGGCAGCCTTCTCAACTAAGGCCGTACAGTTTCAAAGCATTACAAGTTTTACTTTAAAATATTTGGTAAACTTCTTTATTAAAATAAAGAACCTCTAAAGCAGGCACGGGACGGGTGTGAGCCATAGTGCAGCTACCGCCTATACAATAAATTTTAGCTTATCTCTAAAGTAGAACCACTTGTACCAGTTTGTCCAAACTTTGTTGCCGAGTCTGGGTCTTAATACATTATGTCAATAAAATGAAAGCCTCAGGTAACTTCAACAGTCGATCAGAAAAGCAACCTCGATCTCCCAGCAAACGAGTATAATTAAGCAACGAATACAAGCCATACATTCCCCACATGAAAATAAAATAGGAGATCATAATCTCACGCATCTTGTCACGAATAGACTACAACTCTTTGACTACAAAGTTAAAAAAAAAAAAACATATTTCAATACAAGGTTAGACGAGTAACTCGAAAGAGACTTGTACACATATCTTTGCTTCTTCTCTCTCATTACCTCCGGAATCTTTTCCATCTTTTCACATAACACTTACGTACATACACGCAAATAAATATATAAAGGGTTATATATATGAACAGTCAACGAACTGACCTAACCTGTCTTCCGTATGAAAGACCTTACGCAAGATTACATATTTATGCACTTGTTCCCATGAAACATATGATTTTACGTTAACCTCAATGGAAAAGCCACTGTCATTCTTATTTTCCTGTTAAATCCATATTGTTAGCAGGAAACATACGACAAAAGCTCCATCAAAGATAGAATTAGATTGCGTGTGTGGTTTGCATTTTTACTTTGCAACTGTTATGTTTCTTTCTCTAACAGAACTTATTGTGTAAGAATACCTACAAAAAGAAAAAAATCATGTTATTTTAACTTCCTTTTATCAATTAAATGTTGTATGATTCCATGTCAACTTGTTTTACCTAACTTCGTCCTTAAAACAAAATCCTGCACTGTGTGTTATGTACCGGAACAACAAGACTTTACGTAATATTTCAACAATTTTTACCAATAAAGAAAGAAATAATGTTAGTTATTAGGTAATAATGGTATGAAGTTCTGTTAGATAAATTTATAAACCGTTTCCATGATATAATATAAATTTGACTACTTGAAGTGTACTCAGGAGCACTCACGGACCGGCAAACTATACGAAAAAAAAAACAAGGACCGGGAAGATGCCAGTAAATTAGAGGTTTATTTCATGTTCAAAACGATGCCAACATATCTTCAGATTTGAGTTGTTTTGGAAAGGAAATGTAAACTTTATTGTCAATTTTGAAGTGTCGAAATCTACAAAATAAGTGTTACATAATTAAATGAATCAAACGCCAAGGACTGGCACAATAGTTTCGCGGACCGGCGGTTGAAAACCACTACTCTAGAGGACATATAGTTGCTATGGTGTTATTCTGGGGAATAAAAAAAGAAGCCTTGTATAGTCAAGTGTCCAACCAATACAATAGTTATAGATTTGCTATAAATTACTGTTGTTTCGTCTTCCGCGCCGTCTAATAGTGAGTGTCGGATTTCGTATCAACGCTGGATTGCATCAACTCTTGCCAGCTTGACTTGGTTTCCTTATGAATGCTGGGATGGTAAGAGGAATAACGGCCCTGGCTGATATCGCTTCCTATCTCTGTCTAGGAAATATATATTCACTAAAGAACATAATGTCTTGAAATTTTGAATATAGATGGAAGTAAAATCCACATACGTCAATCAAATATAATCAATAAGCCACGGAAAGGAAGATTCAATAGTTTCATGCTGAAGAAAAATAAGCAATGTAATTGAAGGGCCATGTCATGTACTTGATTGAATTGATTTGGATAGACGTCCTAAATAAGTTGCTGATCTTCTAAGAATGGGACCTGGTAAAGTAGGCTCCGAACAATTCGGTTCAACGGAACTCGGAGGAACTTGAACTCGTAACCAGACGCACCGAAAGAGCACGCTAACCTCCCAGACAACCCGAGCTTAAAATGAAAATCACCAAAAATCACTACCTTACTGTGTAATTTTGATTACAGTTCATACTCAGAAATACTGAATAGTAATAATGAATAAACTAAACAGATCTACGTAACATACCTTAAATTACCCAGAATCCACATTAAACATGCTCTCCGGAATAGAGGGCGTAACCCTCTCACAAGGCGGCTAGCCCTTTGATAAAAAAAAAATCACCAAACAACTTACTACGTTGATTTTCTTTTTTTTAAGCGACCAGATTTTGACGAGTTGTGGGGAGCAGAGCCGTGAAAACTAATATATTCTTCGAACCATAACATATTTTTCGGTTTAGTGGACAGTATGTAATATAATTTAATGTAATTATTAATAATAGCTATTATAATACTCAATTGGAACGTTAATAAAGATATTTTTGTTTCGATTTGCATATTTTAAAGAATATCAAACTCATTTTTCTTTCTCCATATCACACTTTCTATACACATACGAGAAGTGCTTGAGACCAGACACGCCTGAGATCTTTTCTTTCCTTTGTTTGTGTGTGTGTGTGTGTGAGAGAGAGAGAGAGAGAGAAAGGGAGAGAGAGATACAAAACCACTACCAGCAAATTTCATAAATATAGCTGCCATAAACCAAGTTAATCTGGCAATCCTGCAACGTATACATGATTTCTGTCAATCTATAGACAATATCTTTAAACCATTGGTAGAGTATTGGACTCGTAGTCCGAACATCCTAGGCTCAAACCAAGCTGTCACTCACACTCACCTCGACAGAAGTTTCTTCAGTGTTCCCTTTCCCTCAGTTACACCAAGGTATTGTAGAATACCGCTCATGAAAGCCTTCGGTCCAACAGATTCCGCCAAGAAATTTTCTTCGGTATTGCCCCTTTCAAAAAGCAGATGGCAAAATCTTGAACTCCTCCCCTCCCTCGTGAATGTTAGGTACTTGAGAGCCCCCAAAATGGGAAAGGAAGATAGGAATGTTTCAAGAAAGAAGTGGCAACATTTAATCCCAAACTACAGAAAACCGCAAAAGGTTCCCTCCATATGTTTGTGGTTTAGACGTCCGCTTAGAATGATAGAAGGTTTTGATGTTTTGAGCTGCAGAATAATGCTGGGATTGTACCTTCAAATTAGGCTCTCCTTGACTTCCCACATCTCTCTCCTACCCTATTCCGGCTTTAGTCAAAGGTGTGTAAAGGAAGACCATAAATAAAATACCCGTACAAAATCTTCTGTATAAAGAAAATTATCATCTAACTAAATTTTCGTTTAACAAAGAAGAATAACTTGTAATTTCCTGTCATTTTTTAAGTATATTTTGCATTTCAATTGCCTCAAATTAACAATAATAATAATAATAAATTGTTAAGATATATATCAGTACAAATAGAAATACATTAACAAAACGCACACCAGACCATTGTCCCGAAACACCCACTCAAGAGGTATACTTAAAATTTGTCGTAGTAGCCTATCAAATATTCTTAGTATGGTTTCCCTATCAGAAATTCAATTTAGAAACAGCATAAAATAACAATAAAAAAAATGGTTTCACAATATAATGGAAATGTCAAACCAGAAGTTCGCTGAAGAAGGGACCATTAAATATAAATGAGGAAGAAAGCATAAAAGAATATCATAAAAAAAAAGAACTGTGGGACCATAAAATAAAGTCAACCCAGAGGGAACAGCTTTTAATATAGATAGAGCTTCAAAAGACAGATCGAGTCAAAAATATGAAATAAATAAAGGTTGTTGTTTTTTTCTTACTGCATATGAGAAGTCCAGAAGCCCAAGAAGTAGAAGTGATATTAACGATTTAAAAAAAAAAAAAAAAAGTTCGAGGTAATATTTTATATACTGCATAACCTGAAATATTTTAGCCACAAAACAGTCATATTTTGTGGAAAGAAACTTTCGCTCTTAATGTGTCCATGTACAAAATATGAGAATTTTGTGTTTCATATATATCGGGTTATATATAAAAGATTACCTAGAACTTTTTTTCTAAATTCGTCAGTCACTTGTATCCCTTGTCTTCTGGAGCTGACATACACAAACCATACAGCGCCATTTTGGAGTAGTTAAAAGAGACATACAATGAAAAACTTATGCATGCGTACAAATAAATACTGGATATATAGTGCTCAGTACCAATTAGTATGCACAAATGTTTAATTTTTTGCACTATTTCAAAAAGAACGGAGTATCTCCAGACTTGCAAATCAACTAGGCATATTAATGTCACATCTCCTCATTACACTCGAAATTAAATTTATAACAAAACTGACTTTACCAATGTATTTTTGGTAAAATTTTTAGCCCAGATTGATATATTACATGGCCCCTTTCTCATTAAAAAAAAATATTATTAGTACGACTCAAGATGGCCAATTTCAAGATGGCGGCCATGACGAACTTAATCTTTAGCTGATAGTGCATTCCACCCAGTGTCCATTAATATGTATTTGTTTTCCATTTTGTAAGCGTTTTACAAATAAACGTCTGTTTTCAGTCTTAGATCACACTATAAGCACTTAATTTTTTGAATCAAGCTTTTGACCACTGCGTCCGTTTTTATAGACGAAAGCACTTTAAATAATATTTTCTGGAGGTTTCCTGATGTGCCTTACTTAGTGTCAATAAAAGGGAAAAGAGAACAGGAATAGAGATGGCCCTGTATTGAGTCGTGTCACAGACAGATAGTACAAGGGCTGATAATTTTAATTTATTTGTTTATTTGAAGTTAATAAACTCTTTTAATACAGTACATTTGCGATTGCCTAGTGCATCAAACAGATAGAGAAAAGCGGCGATGGTTTTCATTAAAGAAGAAAAAAAATGAATTTCATGCAATGATAGGTTCATACAAATTTCTAACAGGTACGTCGGATTACGCAGGCATATTGGATTACAGGGGTTCTTGTGTACATATTTTGGTGTATATTTCGATGTGGTAACACGACAACTAAGCAGCATCCAGCTGTTACAGACTTTGCTAAAACTCAGAAGCGACTCCAGCCTTGGAGGGCATTGGATTAAAATAACTGGAGATTTAGTTTTTAATTTCCCTGCATACTTTTCTACGTAGTTGAGCTGTAAATATCAACCATCGCTCAAGAGTAAACAGCTTAAAAGTTTTACCTCAATCGATGTAGTTACTTTCCGAAAGTATTTATCAGATTATATGACATAAAGAAAGACATATTTAAATTAGAACTACAAGAGTTCCTAAATTTAGTGCGTTCTCAGTGGACACCCTTTGCCTCCCCGCCACAACATGGGTCTCTTCTAAATTCTTTATTTGCCAGTCCGTCCGTTGCGCCTGAACCAAAGAAGATAGAGAGAAACTGACTTCAGATTTCAGACACCACAACCTATCAGCATGGTAATTTTACACTATATGTACTTCTATGAAATTGAACCTTATCTCATTTAAATTCTCACTATTCTCCTCCCCTTCACATCCGATGCACTGCCAACGTGCAAATAAACGCTAAAATGTTTCTTAACGGTATTTCTTTAACATGCACTTCAATATGTTGTCATTGGAGTCGCTTCAAGATTCTTCTATGAACTCATTTGTGCTTGCTTGAAATTTATTTTCTTTCTATGAACTCATTTGTACTTGTTTGAAATTTATTTTCTGCCTATGAACTCATTTGTGCTTGTTTGATTTTTTCTACAACTCGAGATATTCAAAGAAAAACCCATCACGCACAGAAAAGGCGAGAGAGAAAGAGCATTTCTTCCAATGGATTAAGACAAGAAATTGTTGGAAACTAAATTGAGGCTAATCGCTTTGTCCTAGGTGTTTAATATCTCCGAAGAATGCAGAAGAATACAACAACAAACAGAAAAGAACACCACAAAAAGACGAAATGGTTTATTTCACTGCTTGACCGCGTTGGTTTTTACTTCTTTTTTTCTTTTGCTTTAACAAATTTCTTTTTGCTACCCTGTTAATTAGATTAAAAGCTGCCGAAACATCTCTACAGACACGAAGAGAATTCACTGTTCCTTGGGGGAAAAAAATGGTTTCACCTTTCCTTAACTGCAACAATTACTTTGAATCCTTTGTTTGTGGCAACAGAGTGGAATCGTTTTCTGAGACAAGACCTTTACAATTAGAAACCACCAATGAAGACAGCAACAGAACAGGAAAGAAAAAAAAAAAACAGAAATAATACCGTTAATGCAGTTCATTTAAACAGATTTGTTCTCTACAAAAATCTAGCTACCTAACCTACTACAGTTTATTAATTATCAGTATGATTTCTTTAAGATTTTTCTTTCTAATTCTGAGTCCGCAATAAGTGTTTGGAATGAGCCCTTTCCTCTACTATAAGAACAAAGCTGATAATTCTATCAACACTGTAATATGCTTGACTAACCAAGTGGTGTACAAACATTGTATTCATGAGCCTTGTAGGTGTATCTGGAAATCATGACACGTACTAAAATTTATGTTTACAAAATGGTAAATCATGATTTTCGGAAAACAAAATCGTTCAGTACGTAGTCTTGAATGTACTTATTTAGTGACTACATATACTCATTATTAAAGACAGGAAACTAATTGTTTAATTCTTGTTTTAAGAAATGTAAAATAAATCCTTTGTAAGTATGAAGTTAAAACATATCAATACTGCTAATGCTTTCCTAAACATTAAATTAGAAACCATGCTGCCGTAACTCTGTTCATAGAGCGTTAAATTAACAATTAGAAAATGTTGGGTACGATCACAGCGCCAGTTCATCTGATTGTGGTTTTCCCAGGGTTTTCTCTCAGTCACACCAGGGACCAGGCTAATGATGGTACATCCAAACTAAGGAATGGCCAGATTTCTTTCCCGTGTCTTTTCCTTTCTGCTAACTCAGTCTGAGTCAAAGTTTCCTAAAGGTCATATAAAAAAAGGATGAAGCTATCACCTGTGCGATATGGGAGGTGGAGGTAGCACTCCACATTTTCTTGACCTATTGCACGAAGTGAGGTCACAGTCACAGTCCCACGCTCGACCGCCATTACCTTCCCAAGGAGCCCAGGAATACCAAGGACACACGGGTACTCAATCTGTTAGGGAGGCTGAGTGCACCTCAGAGCACCAGGCATGGAAATACTGCGAGAAAATCTCCAGTGTCCTGGCTCTCTTGATTTAATAGTTCAGGTTCTTGTTACAGATTTTAGATAAGCATTGTGGAGAGTGGAGACAACTAAAATTGATCAGGGTTTTCAAGTTTCATTAGGTAATGTCGGGATAATACCTAATACACAACTCTGGCCGATATTTTCTCCAATCCTTTCAGCGGAATTGCTCGCTGAGGGATGGTATCTCTTTCAGGAAGTCTAGATTACAACATAAATGTACTACGAATCGGGCAGCCCGGGTTCAAATCCCGGCCAGGACGCTGCAGATTTTCTCGCAATGTGTCCTTGGTACTCCTGGACACCTTGGGAAGGTACAGGCGGTCGAGCATGAGACTGACCACCCCACCTTAGTTCGTATCATAAGTCGAGAATATGTGAAGCTCACAGGTGATAGCTTTATCTTTACCTTTTTATATGAAATAAATGAAGAGGGTGAAATTATCAAGAAGTCTCCACCACTGGATAGTGTGATTAGAACAGAAATAAAAAGAAACACGTAACACAGAAAGAAGTGTGAAGAAGGATGAAAACAAGCAACAATTTAGGACTTAATGTTTGTTACCATCGCGCTCTACCGGATACCATTAGACACTTGTCTTTAATGAGAGTGACCCTTGCCCCTTTGTGATTAACTCTAAATTGTCTTTTGTTTATTATGCTACTACGTCATTATACTTGTATTACTTCGTCCTACGTTAAGCACCAACAAAAATTGAAATAATCACATTTTTAACTTTCATCCATAAATACTTTTAATTCGTAATTTCAATCCTTTACTGGACTGCATTGCAGAGTGACCAGTTGATTATATTTTCACTTCGTAGTAGTTGTGTTAATACATATTCATTCCCACTGGCAAACTAGACAAAAACGCGAAAGCTGTGTCCTGAATTCAATGGATCATCACAATTGTCTACAGACAGAATAAGAAAAGACCATCCAGAAGACCAAAAGATAAAAAAAAAAAAGTGAGCAATATTAAAAGAACAAGTAGGTGGAAGTCTAAAAACTTTCCCAAATTGATGTGGACCAGTCCATTAACACGTTGACGTTACAAAACACAACAACACAAAAGACAACTGGACAAAAGAAAAATACAAGGAAGTTTCCTAACCGCTAAACCTAAAAGAACAATGTGTTAGTAGAACCAGTATAGATGCCACTTAAGTTCACGTGATAATTGATGTATTATTTTTCCTGACTTGAGTTTGCGAACTGATCCATTACCACCTTGACTGGTTTCTTCGTTTAACCTTCAGGCTTCTTACAACTTTTCGTGTCAACTTCCCAACTACGTGAACAATTATGAGAACTTAGGTAAGGTTACAAATTGCTATCTTTCGCAGTACGTTTCATCATAATTACAAATGATTAAATGTGCCTTTAAGAAGCAAAAAAAGAACTGTTATTACCAGGGACGGAACATGTCTGTTAAACAAACTGGATACTCTGAGTATTATAATTTAGGTAAATGAGTCAACACCTCGAGCGAGACGACAAAATATTGCTTATAAATATACTTTACATAACAGTATTAAAATAAACACTAGTAGGACCATCTAATGGCAATGTCTACCACGACAAACTGACAAGACGGCAGGCGGAATGGAGTATATAGTTGTGTTCCTTGTTGCTTTGTATTAAAAGTTTAAGTTTGGTAATGTTAGGGCGGAAGGAATTATTTATCCATTCAATTAAGCTCAGAGGAGCAAACGTAATTTTACACTGCTCTTGTAACAGAGTGATATAAGAACAATAATAACACAAATTAGGCTCAGTCCTAGTTGTTATTCCCCACCCCACCCCTTATACACAGGGTTTTCGCAAGGATTTTCAGTTTGCAGGGGTGTAGAGTCCAAATTGGGTGGGTGTTAGTGAAGTTTTGTACGGTTTCTATCGATTTTTCACAGCAAAAAAATTTAAGTTGTGGGGGGGGAGTAGAAAGCGAGACACTTTATGGGTGCCCTTTGTAATACCGCCTCTATTGTTCGCAAAACGACCATGTTAACCTGTCATGTAGGATTATTGTACACAATGGAGAGATTAATGATGTGTGGATGATAAATGGTCCTGCTTGACGTTTTAATCGGCTTATCTCGTCACTTTTGACAGGTGCTGTCAG
>JAGDQP010020554.1:0-33107 GCA_022664845.1 Lepisma saccharinum | reverse complement strand
GTATATATATATATATATATATATATATATATATATATATATATATATATAAAGTGGTTATGCATTTCTTCTTGAGAGATCTTAGCTCTTTGTACTCTTCCCGTCTTATTTTCCGCAACCTTCATACATAAAAAACAGTATTGCCATCTGCAGTTTTAAAAACTTTATCTTACTTTGAATGATAGTCAGTTTGTCATGTCCTCGTATAAATATATAAGGAATTTTTACATAGTAGATTATTTTCACAGATTAAATGTACCGGTCATAATTCAGTTGGTAGAGCGTTGGCTTCGCATTTGGAAGGGCCTGGGATCGATCCCACTATCCGTGGCCACTCTAACTGACCTTTTTTTCAGGGTTGTCACACTAGGCTAATGAGAGGAACGTAGCGGTAAGCCAGGCCCCGTCCGAGTTCTTTGCCCTCCTTTATCTCGGTCTGAACCAAAAATACTTAAAGACCAGTAATAAAAATGCAATTTACTTTAATTTAAAGATTAAATAAAGGAGAATATTACTCATAAATAGAATTCTTAATTGGAGGATAAAATTTATATATATTTTTTAGAAACTTTATTTTATAATTTAGTAACAATGGATTTCGGCCCGTCACGACGATATGAATGCAATGGAGTTTAAAATCCACAAACATCCATGTCCCAGCAGTGGCGGCTCATCAGAAGAAGTTGGTGAAGTTCAGCTTCACTTATTACTTTGATATGCATTAGCTAAATAGGCATTAATAAGTATTAATTGGGCCAGAAGGTCAGTGAACATCATCTAAGATCGGATAGTGGCATTATCAGTATCCTGTCTAAGTCAAGAAATCCAAGATTAAATGTTAACGAACAAAGATAGTAGGAACGTTTTGGTAGTACGTTATCTAATATTAGTGCCACGAACCGCCACTGTGCCTCAGGCGGGGTTCGAACTTCGAACCCGCAACCTAATGAACGGCGACCCAACGCCCTAGCCCATACGGCTACCGAAGTCGGCTGTATCTTTTACTGTGAAAAGAATATCTAACAAGTGTGAAACCTTTATAATATTATGTGACAGGAGATCAAATCAGACCAACCTTAATACATTTACTACCGGAGACTCACGGAGAATCTGTCCGTAGACTCTCTAGGAATCAGTTCTGCGGATTCAATATTTCACAACAGGAGACATAATTATTCTCCCTGTACAAGTTATAACGAGTGCCCTTCGTCTGTTCTTAACAGCAGGCTTCTCAATATTCTTTAAGCCAACTTTACACTTAAACACGAAAAAGCTAAAATAAAATTTAGTGAAATACTTTCAAATATACGGAAGAAATGATGTTCTTCGAACAAATAAAATAAAAATACATGTAAATAACAATCAAGTTAACCTTTTTCATGTAAGAGTTCAAATGTCAAACTATTTTCCATAATATACAGGCTTTTGCTTGAGAAACTTTAACTGAAATATGAATGTAATGTCTATATAATTTAATATAGCTCTACAAATACAATTGTAAGGACCCCTGACCAATTTAGAATATGTAATATTTAGGGATTTAGCTACTGAAAGGGAGCAAAGGATTCTATTGGTTTTAGAGGTACGGAAATGTATGTTGATTTCAGGAAAGCATTTGCTAACAATCAACTAAATATCTTAAGGAAATGCTGAAGAAGGCAGGCGTGGGTGGAAAGGGCAATGTTTAAGAAGGTAAGTGAGAAATGCAAAGATATATCCTAAAGTTAGTGTTGAAGAATTTGATTTTAAATTTCATTTTTAAGACCTTTAGGCAACTTTGGCTCAGGCAAGATGGATGATGGAAGAATTGGTGGAGCAAAGAAAGTGTGAGGAAAACGGAAGAACCCCGAGAAAACCCACTCACATCGTGTTTGTCCACCAGAAAGCCCACATGGAACGAACAGCCAGAAATCCCAGCGACCGACTGTCTTAAGATTTTTCCAGTATTTTCCTCAGTCACACCAGGCAAATGCTGGGATGACACCTTTAACATAGGCCCTGGCTGACACCTTCCCGAATTATCTCCTCACCCCTCTCTATCCCGTCTGAGCCTTAGATGTCTAAGGCCATAAATAAAAGAAAACAACAATTCAGTGTCATTTTTTAACCGTTACAAAACAGGAGTCCTTTGATGTGTTACACCAACACACAGCAGATGTTTCAAGAAAGTTTCTCATGATCAGAACTGCGAAAAATTGTCTTACTCTACATATTCACTGGACTTTGCAATCTCATATTTATCCCTCCTTCCGTCATTTCTACGTTAACAGTCTCATACCCGTGCGGTGAAGTAGGATCAACAACTCACCCCACGATTTTTTTACTTCCTGTACAGGTATTTTTAAAACTGTCGTTACTGGCTTTCAGGACATTTACCTTAAAAGTTTTGTGCTCGAGTTAATAATACATTCAATCCAATCGTCCATTCAGACACTCATTCTTTCATCTATATACGCCAGTCTTATTCATGTGTCCCATACATAAATAGACTATATAATAAACGCAATACATTAGCGGAATACGAATCATTTGTGTATTTATTCAGTTAATAGTCTCACTCATTCACGTAATAAGTGTGATTTTATGTAATAAAAATATGACTGAATGTTCACAGAGATTCATGAACGAAATCTAAGATCTTCGTGTGTTTTCACTCATTCGTTCACGGGTTTCGTTGAATGTAATATTCATCTCATACCAGAGTATATGCAGTAATTGTTTAAAGATATTTAAGAAAGCAATATGCCAGTTGTGCATTCATTCATTCCATGTAGAAAGTTCGATGTTAAATGTACACTTCTTATGTACGTAAGTCACACTTCTTCGCCACAAATCTAAGAGAAGATAGATGTGAAGAACTAAAAAAAAATTTTGTATTATTTTCTACATTATGTTGTCAGTGAAATATTCCAGATACAGGTAAGCAACACTGAAAAACACATAGTTAATCTGTGTGCGTGTGTTTGAGAGAAAGAGAGAGAGAACAAGAGAAAGAGGAGCAAGGAAGAGAAGACGAGCTGCTTCATCGAACACAACCACGACCACAACGAGCGCGTCGATTTCCTGAGAGATAGTCCACCCATACTAGTAGCTGGGTTGTGCGGGTTGCACAGCATCCAGGCGTTCTACAAAGCTACTAAATCCACCACAGCTTGAATAGCAAGGAATGCATTTATATAAAAAAAGAAAGCAACACTAATGTTGCAATATTAAAACACTACTAACACTAGTAGCTAACACAAGTTTACTAAACTTTTCTTCTACTTTCGATAATTAAAAGAAAACTTATCTTTAAAACCGCTTCTAAAACACACCTTCCTGTTCGACAGTCCCTAAAAGGCCGTGCCACGTGGTCAGTGCAACTATTCTCATCCCCAATTTGAAGACCTGAAACGCCTCCGAGAGATTCTCGTAACTCACTAGACAATATTTTCAATAATAATAATAATTTTAAAATCCTAAAGTTATTTTAATTTTCTGCATGTATGATCCATATACATGCATATCATAGTACGTGTGTATGAAACAGAAGGGAGACTTCAATATAGAAGAACGTTCCTTAAACTTTTCAGAAGCAAGAAGCAGAAATGCCATACACAGAGAACATTAATTTAGCATCGATTTCTCTTTCATAACATATAATGAAATTTTGACAGTCGTGCTAATAAGCAATGACAATTCTTTTTAACAGACCATTTTTATTGGTTTTGTTTCAATTTCAGCTTCTTCGTCTGAATTTTCAAGCAACTTTGGCTCAAGCCGTATGAATAATGATGCGCGAATTAGTGGAATGAAGAATGTAGAAGGAAACGGGAGAACCTCGAAAAAAACCACGCACACGGTGTTTGTCCACACCAAAGTCAACATGTCATAAGCAGGAATCCAACCGGGGACACCTACTACCAAAGATGAGCGCTCTACCACTCAGTCACCGCGGCCCCTTCTCCGTCTGTAATTCTAGCAAGCGTTTCAATGAAAGCAGATAGAGAAATGGATTTCAGATTCGGGTTAGGGCCCTCGATGTATTCGGCCATTTTTAATTCAGTAAGTGAAAGGGGCAGCTTCTTTTAATTTGGTTACCTTTCTCAATCTCAAGAATTCATGCTAGTTTGTCAATGATTAGTGTTGTCACAAGACGAAACGAGAGTAAAAAATGGCTTTAGAAAACGAGACGACACAGCCTAAATCTCGTCTCGTGGGCACCCTATCAATGATATATCAGGAACGGAGAAACTAATTTATGATTCGAGATTAGTGTCCTTTAGTTATCACGGTATTTTTAATTTGATGACTCTAAAATTGGTCCTTTCTATTTGCTTAGCTTTCTCCATTTCTAAGATATGAAGTTATAGCGCGCCAATGAAACAACTTATCATAATTTTATATTTGGGTTTACCGACCTCGATATATCAGCCCGTTTTGATCTCTAAGGCTGGCAGGACCTATTTCATTTAGCTTGCTTTCTCTATTTAAGTTAATGTAAAGCAACGATCTTCAACAAAAGATGGCAGCACTACCTCCGTGTATGTATAATGTATTTTTATTATTAAACGAAATTTCAGTGTTGCTCCTACAAATTTAAGGTTAGAGAGTTCAAACTTTCTGGGAAGAAAGTTGATAACCAATGCAAGAGTTCGATCAATGCCGATTTTTTTTTTAATTTTATTTCTTGTTCATTGCTGAAATAGCTTGATTGTTGTGAACATCAAACCCTATAACAATAACAAAAAAGAAAATTAAGAATCGGCATTGATCGAACTCTTGCATTGGTTATGAGCTTTCTTGCCTGAAAGTTACAACTCTCTAGGCTTGAATTTGTAGGAGCAGCATTGAAATTTCGTGCAACGATAAGAATACATTAGACATATACGGAGATAGTGCTGTCATCTCTCGTCGGAGATCTTGGCTTTACATTGCCCTTAAAACTGGAATATAAACTGATGATGTACTGTGTGTTTCATAATTCCAACTTCACTTCTTTCTACTTATTTTTGGCCAAAGACAAGGTCGCGAATTAATCTAAGAAACTATCAGACACTATCCGTCTACCGGCTACACTTTTGAGAAACACTAGTATAAGGTAAGTGGATCAAATGGGGTACACTTAAGGTCTGATCCTTCATATGACTTTATATTAAGAGCCAGAAGTTTCAGTACAATTATAGAACATTTTTTGAAACCCTGTATTGTTACAAAAGGTGGTCCACCAGTGCCAAAGATGGTGCTTATAGTGAAGCTACAGATTTTGCAATAAGGAAGCGATTAACTGAAAAAATACAACTTGCATGAAGGAAGTAAGATATTCAACATGTATATTTAAATTTAAAACTCCTTCAATACGGAATATTGAATACTTTACCTTTCAGCCTTAGTCACTTCAAACATTACGATGAAGGTCTTAATCAGAGGCTTCCCAACACGAGCATATGAAATTACCAATTTAATCCTTCCTGGTGAGTCTCCTGCAAATATCGGAAGCATTGGTTGTCTAGTCTCAGTATATTTATTCTATCAAACTTGCACACATGACAGTACCAACTTCCTTAGCAGCTGGTTCTAAAGGTGGTCCACATGGGTTCCTATTAGATAACCATATTTTGCACCACGTCTTTACTTCTCACACAAAAAAGGAACGAAAATTGAATCTTTCTACATATTCTGAGAGAACAAGAACCGATTGAACTGAATTGTTATTCACATCCTAAACGAGCTGGTAAGCTTCTAAGAAAGCCTACAGTTTTTGTTAAAGTGGGCTCGGAACAATTCCATTCAATAGACCCCGGCGCGGTGGGCCGGGAAATGAATCCATGTTCACGCGCTCTGAAAAGGAGCGCGTTAGCCTCACAGCCACCCAGAGATTAGGAAGAACCTAACCTTTATAACATCACGAATTTATTTGCAAATTATATACTAACCTTGAAATAATAAGCCGTACTTCCAATTACTTTCTTGCTCAGGGTATTGATGGACACAGTGCTAAGTAAACGAATATGACGTCTTTAGGAATGTGAAGATCCTCACAAAGCGGAATATATGGGTATATCTTATTTTCAATGTCAAGACAGAAAAGCATATATCTCTAGTTCGGTTCTATATCTCTACTTGTAATTGCAAGGCTCATACGAAGGGCAGTAGGTCTACATCGTCAAATACAAACATGAATTTAAATTTGGCATGTGTAGCTAGATGCAAAAAATATATGGTAAAGTACAACAATTAACACAATCAATACAATTTTTCCCCTCTTTCGCAAACTGTCAGTGGAGAGGAAAATTGATCGAAAAATCTTCAGTGAAGGATACCCCTGTTGAGGGTTAGGTAACAAAATTATTCACATTTTATGAAAAATGCATATAATTATTGAACAAGACACGTTTTTTTTTTATTATTAAAAAAAAAACCACGTTTTTAACTTTCAATTTTATAACTGACTAAAACATTATAAATCAAGAAAATAATTTTATTGTCAGTAATTTTATTTCATTACGTATAAACTCACATTTAAAAATTTTCACCTGTTCTGTTAATAAACAAGGTATGGTTCTTTGGAAACGAATACGGATTACTCTGCTTCTTTCTTGTTTGTTATACAAATAGAATTTTGCGTTCAAAAATAAAGACTACATACCTCTCTCTCTCTCCCTCTTTCTCTGTGTGTGTGTTTTTTTTTTTTTTTTGTCCTCTCAAGCGTGCTATGTGGATAACAAGGTAAGAGAAAAACAAATACGCTTTTACGTCATTCACTGTTTCCACCATGATACCCTATTTCTTCTGTACTCTCGCGAAACTACCATACCATCCGCTGTTACCTGGTTGGAAGTTGCGTTCTTGTTAAATCATGCAGGGTGATGCAAAATAACGCTGACAAAATTACTTCACGTGATTTCTGCCATGAAAATAAGAAAAAAAAAAGTATAGACCATCGATGGTGCACAATTACTTCGATTCGATGCTAAAGGGTGCCGAAAGAGTGGTAAAATATACTTTAGAGCTTGCGGCATGGTACCCTCAAAAACCTCAAACCTACTCTATCCAAAACTATCCAATGCGAGCACAAGATATACTTAATGGAAATGGGAATCTAGAAATTTTCTGAAAAAAAAAAAAATCGAAATAAGCATGAATGGTAAATAGGAAAGCAAGTAACAATAATTCGTTTGCGTCAAGTTTATGTCTCAACCAGATTTCCTTTCCGGGACGATAAAAAAAATGCGTGGTTGCATAACAACCAAAAGTAAGATTTGCAAACGTTTTTGGTGTATTTATCCATAAAAGAGACTGTTATTGGCCCGTTGAAAGGCGGTGATTACGTCTATGATCTTTACCGATATGAAAATTCGTCTTACTCGTGCTAATTTCGACACACTTGGTACTCCAGAGAATGTTCGGGAATATCTTACTTTCTTAGTGGAATCCCTTGCGCATCTATTGCACAATTTCGAAAAGGCATTTTTGGATAGAGCAGGTTTGAACCATGCCGCCTCAGTTCTATTTGTAAGGCCTCTTAGTCTTCGAAGCTGGTACCAGAACTATTTATTCATAAGGACGCACATACATAGCACATAACTATATTCAAAAGAATAATTTTCCATCGCGTGATTATTGCACGCTGACACTGTTACGTAAATATCATACATAGACAATATTATACGGAAACAGCAAGATATGCACAAAGCTACATAACAGGCAGTGCGTAACGCCTGTTATATAATATTTGTATGTAATGAAATAACAGTAAATATGTTAATAGCGCAGAAGGCTCTTCCGGACAGCTTCGTTGAAAACAAGGCGCTTAAACTGCATGGGCCATCATCTTCCCCTGGAAATCTGTTGACCCATGTAGTTTCCAAGCGCCTCTCTTTCCCAAAATAGTGAAGCACTGTGGAACAATATTCAGTCAGGACCTCTCGTTCAGAGACACGAGTTCAACAATCACAGTACTTATATTAGCAGACTTTATACCAGTGAACAGGCTAACGAGAGTTAGCAGCCATCGACACTTCAACGAAACTGTCGGGGTGAGTCAAGAGTGTAACTTCTTTTCTAAATGAAACTCTCGCTACCATGTTTCTAAAACCTCTCGCATTTCATTTCTTTATATCGCTACATCCTTCGATTCTAGTATAAAGACCTAAGGCCACAGAAGCCTTACGTATTGTTACTAGTATTGGCAATATCAAGTTCTAAAATTCATTTCTCCCACACTTTCGGCAGCTTATTGTGAAGACACAAAGCATTTGTGCACCTTCGATTGTCTGCACCTTTCTTAACACGAAGTAGCCATCAAGGATGAACAGTTTTATTAACCGTAACCGTAACCTATACATCTATAAATAGATTTATAGATGTATGTATGTTTCACGATAACTCTGGAACGCCTGGAGCGATTTCAACCAAACTTCGTACACTTAATCTAAAAAAATAAAAACTGTTGAGGTAAGACACCCCTAGGGGTGGCGATGATGTAAAAATAATCGAAAACGACCGATATTAGTGTCGAATCCATCGTTTCAGCAGCTCCTGTTATTCGCACGTAACACATACTAGCCCACGTAGTCCTTACTGGAGCCCCCAAATCCTTAATACCATTTATACGAGGATAAGTCCATATGTTAGGTCACAAAACAGGATAGAAAATTGTACATTACCAGTACTTGTCCAATGTTTTGGTTAATTTTCCCACATAATCACCTTGTACACTCAAATTCTTATATCATCGTTTTACAAGACCTTGGAAACCAAGAGCAAACAAGGTGTCCATTGTGTTCCGTAGCAGGTTGGATGGAAATGGTTGAACAGCAAACGCTGATTTATGAGGCAAGTTCCATATTACACAGAGCACACGTCCTTTCACACGTGCACGTGCACTTCATACGGCGTGTAGACTACCTATTGCTATGACCTTCAACGGGTATTACTTACAGTTCTATTGGTGCCGTACAATAGAAGGCAGAGAGAGTTGAATGTGAACATTGCGCAGTCAAGCCACTCATTTCTGAACAACCTGGTGCAAAAATTAATTTACTTTTTCAAGGTAGAGATGAGAATGCTTCTCAGGCAGTCAATGTACGTAGTAATAAATATACTAACTATTCTTTTCTGTTTCTTCAATGTAAAAAGAACAACACTTAAATCCTATAACAAATAAATCAAATTAATTTAACCGAATTGGACTAGCTTGGATCTGGCTTCACCACAATTGATGTGTAGGCAGTGATCACAGCCATGTATTTCGATGCATTTATCATACAAAATGATTTCTTAGCAATATCGTTAGATGTTCCAGAAACCTGAGTATCTGGGGTGAAATTTCCTAACATTCTGATAAGCTGAAAGTTTGTAATATGTTCTGTTCCAATTCCATATCATCCATTTCATTTGACCATCAAGACCAACATAAGCAGTAGAGAATGGATAATTATGCACTTAAAATGCCTAAACTATACAAAGTAATATAGAAAACATCTTTGCTTCTCGTAAATGCTTTATTCCAGTTACTGCAAAAGCCTTCATGTTTGCAGATGTTCATTCTTAATTTATGTCATATGATTGAACATGGTAAAAGTAGCTGTATTTAATACCTCCACTCTCAAATACACTTATTTACAAACTCAAGTATACTTTCGTTGAACACTTATTTCGAATACACTTATTTATTTATTATAATTATTATTTTGAATGAAAGAAAAACGACATTACTTACTGATCAAGACTGCATTTGGTTACGATATGGTGTCTTAAATTGTCAAACTTGAAACTTTTGCTTTCGACAAGAATGTTTTGTACTCGGGGGAAAAAAAAAGTTCTACTTCACTACATACAATTACACGATGTTTAAGGGCAACCATATCTGACACATTAAGTTCAAGATTATGTGCTGATTAAGAATATCATATCTCGTATATTTAACTTCTCTGGCAGAATTTCGCTTCGGAGCAGGTCAACCAGTGTCTTTCAAAAATGAAATGCACATAATTACGCCTTAATCTACACAAACTACACTTATTTTCTTTACTTCAAATTGATTCGTAGAGTCCTCAAAATTTTGCAACGTTAATTCTTGTCCCGACGTCATGGAATGATGAAATTTTGTACAGTCGCGTGACAATACCATATTCTATTGTTACTTTCATATATTTCTATATATTTTAAAAGCATAGTTTAGTTTTTTTTTTTTTCATATGGGCTTCTTTAACCCAAAATAAATACTAGCCTGCAACGATGTTGTGTTTGACTGGTTGCAAAACACTGTAGGATTTGGGTCACAAAACATTAGCTTGGGAAAAAGTATCCGAACACCGAATGAACAATTCATACTAAAAAGTAAAATAATAATAATAATAATTTTGTTTATGCATGACTAAAAAAGAAAACAAAGGGCGCGCCAATTCAAGAAAGTGACTCTATATGAGAGCACGCCTCATGTTTTTTCTTTTCAGCCATGCATAAACAAAATTCACGGTGGCTCAGTTGGTAGAGCGCTCACCTCTGGTGCTAGGGTTCGTCGGATCGAACCCTGCATGTCATGTGGGCTTTGTGGTGGGCAAACACCGTGTGCGTGGGTTTTCTCGGGGTGTTCCCGTTTCCTCCCACTTTCTTCATTTCACCAATTCATCCCATCATCATCCATACGGCCTGAGCCATAGTTGCATAAAGGCCTTAAAATAAATTAAACAAAATTATTTTTCACTTCCTAGTATGAACTGTTTGAGAAAAGTATGTCTTTAAAAAGTTTTTTAATTATTATTTTTTTTATATATATGAATCGGAATTTCAAAGATCCCCCTGTCTGTAGATATACAGAATCTTCAAGCATGCTCAGCGCATTTTGAACATCATCTATTATTTTGATGTTTGTACTGGTTTTGGCTCCGAAATATGCAAGGTGTTTATAAAAATGAACCATATATATGCATTTCCATAAGTAACATGCACTTTCTTAAAAGTCGTTGAAATACGCCCTAATAATAGGTAAAAATAAACCAGATGAGGTAGCGGAAACCTGTTGTTCTCTTGATGAAAATATATTTCGACTGCCCCTGCTTTATAAAGCATATTCACGGTAGTAGCCCTGGAAGAATAAAAACGATGCATTTTGTAGAAAAGATGGACTACATGAATCTATAACACCGAAACGAAGAATAATTCTTAGTATCCTCATCTTGCATGACGCATATTTCCTTCTGACACGAACTAATATCCGGTGTGGTATTAACATGCATGGAGCAAGGAAATATTTCACGTGAATCTATCTCATTGCTGTCACGCTCTTCTCTCTCTCTCTCTCTCTCTCTCTCTCTCTCTACAAACACACACACAATAGAGAGGGAGAGGGAGGTCTATGTGTGAGTGTGTGGTGATAGAACGAAGCTGTGGTTGAGAACTCGTTCCATACCTAACAAGCCGGAAGTGTGACTATAAAAACGAGAACTTCCCTGCAAAAGTTTTCCCATGATCACACAACACATGTTCTCACAGACAACTGTAAATTTAAATTTATTTTGAGGCCTTTAGGCAACTGTGGCTCTTGGCGGAAGGGATGATGATGATGGAGTGAAGTGGTGGAACGAAGAAAGTGGGAGAACCCACGCACACGGTGTTTGCCCACCGGAGAACACCCACATGACATGAGCACGGATCGAACTAACGGCCCTACGCTCCAGAGATGGGCGAATAGTAAAGTTGGTGCTCTATTAAATCCGAGGCTCATTGGCTGGACCGAAAGTCAATTTCCAATTATTGTTCGATCCGAAAGGTTTTCGATTTTCAACGATTTTCCGGTAAGAAGAAATTTCAATTTTTAACAATATTTTGTTTTAAACTACATTCGTTTTCAATCAATTTTTTATATGAACAATTTTTGATTTCCAGCGATTTTGAGATATGAACGATGTTCGATTTTAAACGATATTTTGATGTAAACAATTTTCGATTTCCATTGATTTTTTTACTATGAACGATTTTCGATTTTTAACGATATTTAGATTTCCACTGACTTTCGAATATGAACGATATTCGATTTTCATTGATTTTTCAATATAACCGAGTTTCGATTTTTAACTATTTTTCGATATTTAAACGTTTTACGATATCACAATTTTCAATTTTTTTATCCATTTACGATTTTCAATCATTTTTCCATCTAACAATTTGCAATTTCCAACGATTTTTTGATGTAAACGATATTTTAATTCGAATGATTTTTCGATCTGAACGATTGCTTTGAAACGATTTTTCGATATGAACGATATTCGATTTCCAATTATTATTTTAATATCAAAGATTTTTTAGTTTTAACGATATTTCGACATGAAATATTTTGTTTTTCCAACATTTCGATAGGAACGATTTTCTATTTTCAGCGAATTTTCGATATTTTCTATTTTTCGATTTAACAGAGATATCGATGTTCAATATTGAAGTTCAAAAATCGCATAGCTCTCTATCCACGAAAACACACCCATCAATCGTAAGGTCTCTTATTAGACGACTAGAGTGCCTAAGAAGCTGAACTACCAGAAGCCACGAGGTTTTATGAAACCTGACTCAGCCCATCAGTGATACGTATGTCGCAACGTTCATCCAATTTTGAAGGGAACACAGGAACTTTCCTGTCTATGTATGACTCGTATGTACATGTTATTTTACAGAGTAAAGAGGATAAATAAAGGTTTCCCTCGATATTCGTAGGTAGGGTGTTCGTATGAAAACTTTCGTAAACCGAAATAGAATTGAACTGCATTTATGACCTTAAAAGTATTGTTCACTCAAGCCGTGATAGGATAAGGAGTCAGTCAGGGTCTAGTTCTGCAGGAACCATCCCACCATTAGCCTTGCAGGCCGCTCGAACCAAGGCTCTTCCGAATATGTAGCCAACGCTCTACGAACTAAATTTCTGCCTTTCGCTGTCAGCCGGAATGACGTAAAGTGGGTAGGGGATAAATCAAAGCGTTCGTGTTCCCACAGCGGAAAATATACCCTATCAGAATTTAACAAAAACTGCTTACAGGCAAACGGCTGCTAGATACTGAATTATATTTCCGCAAGCACCAGCTTGGCGCTGCTGGTCGGAGTACGCGTTGTCCCTACAACGACTCTCTGCAAAACTAACAATGAAAGCTATTTTCGTTTTTAGACTTTTTTTTTATAAAAACCTAATTGCAGATTGCAAACGAAAACAGGTACTAATGTGGGTCTTTCGTAAACATTACATGGTAATATACTATGTAACTTTTTCTTTGCGAGAATATTTTAGTGTCCCTGATTTAAAAACATGATGAACAACAATGGAACTTGACTGATTTCACTTCGATGCGTCTAGCACTTGATTCTTACACAAAATCACTCCAAGATCTCCAAATAGAAAACAATGACTGACCATGTGGTAGTATGTATAACAGATACTGCTGTAGCGTAAGAGATGTCAGAAAAAAACGTGGGCCAAATTTGGACTCGGATCACTATCAGGTAGTAAGAACAATTATTCTACTTTAAAAATCCTGAATATGTAACAAGTTCAACAGGAACGATTCGGCAGCAGATATAGTAACACACTATATATCTAACGGAGCTGAAGCGGGAGGCAAAACGAAGACGCAAACGAAATGTTAACCTAATTAAAAGACTCAAAAATAAAAGCTACAGAAGATACGATCGAACAAAAACAAGAAAAGGGGGAAAAGACTGACTCTATGAAGAAAATGAAACAGCAATAAGAACTAAGAACAAAGTAAGTGGAAGAATGTTGATGAATAAAGCGAAAGAGAAGGTAGAAAGGAAAAAGAAAAGGCGTCGAATCGGTGAGAATTTCCTAGGACAGTAAAGGCTTCAGAAACACAGCTCTGACTTCCATCACATCAACTGGCCTCCGAACTCCGCCGATATCAATCCAAGAAAGAACCTGATGGGCTTTTTGAACAATCATATAAGACGTTTGGAAACACTAATCATTTGAATTTCTGCATTGGGGACAACACTGCATATGGTTTTGTTAGTCATACCTCCTAACTGCTACCGCCATCTTGTTGAATCAATGCCTGACAGCTGCGATACTGACAAACGAAGGCTACAAGGTGTCCATAGTTCAGTGATCACTCAGTGTGTATAAAGTCAGTCATTTATTCTGCTACGTACTTCAAGTATTCTTTTAGAATTGAGAAATAAAAACCATTACAGTTTAAAATGGCTGAAGTATCCGAATACTACTAAAAACAACATTTTGAACTAGGACAGTTTCACGTTTGCAGCATTTAGCTACTGAAAATCTGTTTCAGACATTTTGTTTTTAGTTCTCTTGGTTTGCACGAAATGAAAGAAGAAAAATAAACTTTCCTTTAACTTCCTGTTCCTCGGCAGTCCCTACTTCCGGCCAACCTTCCTTCCTTCCTTCCAGAAGAGCCTTTTCCATATACCACATAGACGTGATATTTCTTTCCCTTCTTTATATATATGTTTGGTCTCTCTCCCAACTCCGCTCTAAAGATGTTGCGTGTTGTAACTTAATTAAGGAAAAGCAGGGCAACAGTCTTAGCCCACGTACCTTGTGAAAAGTTCTCTCTCTCTCTCTCTCATTTTTTTTTTCAAGTCAGGCCATCTCTCAACTTGAATCCCTCCCATATTTTTTCGTATTGCCCTATTCACTACGTGCAGAAAATGAAAGCGGGGGAGAAAAATCCCTTCCTTTATTAAAAATCGAAACAAGTATTTGCCCACCCACAATTTTCATTTCCCCTTTCCCGCTCCCACTATGATACTCTAGGAAGGGGGAGGAGAATAAATGTAAAATCCTTTTCTAAGCTACGTGTTTTATACAGGGTGTCCCTGATATAATGGTAATTATCTGCATCAAACCAAGAAAACCGATATCTGATTAGTTACGGAGCTACAGTGGCTTAAAGTTACGGCAACGTCGTCAGAAATGACGTCATATCTCGGCAAGTTATGACGTAAGCGAGATTAGCTTAGCAAATTACACTCAATAGATAATGAATGTGGCACTTCCTCAATCAAAAACATTCCTTATATGGATGTATCGGATACTACTTCGATTGTAATTTGCTAAGCCGATACCGCTGACATCGCTGTACCGAGCTATGACCACAGATAACTATAGTTATCTGTGCTATGACGTCACTTGTGACGATGCCGCCCTGATTTTGAGTGCCTGTAACTCCGAAACTAAAGACAATTTTGAATTTCTTGTTTTGAAGTAAATAATCATCTCCTGAAGTTTGCACTATTATTTTCGATACAGCCTGTACAAGAAGTGTTCACAAATATCTATTGAGCGTGACATTTCGCTCACTCCAAAAGATAAGTGTGATGTCAAATCTTGGAATAAAACTGCGAAAGATCGTCAAAAATGAGAATAAACATGTCGTAAGTAAATGGCAGAAGATGTAAATTTTTAATGTCATTTAATTGAGAATTGTTTGCCTTTTTGTCCTGGAATAATACAGCATTAACCTTTGGTAGGTATATTTTCCGCCACCTGTTTACGAGTCATTCCAAATTTTATTTCAAATTTCTGGGTGGCGGCGGAATCTTTTATATTGTTAGCTCGAATGAGTCTATTACTAGCACACTGTATATTAGAAACACTGCAATAATTTGTAACAAAACAAACTGTACGATAAAGTGGTACGGCTGTCGAATCCAATTGTATTCATGGTCTTAAGGTGGATTGGTTGAGGTCGGGATCGGACAGGGAAAGGATATTGGAAGAAGTGGGGCACAGCTTGGTTTGAAGATACTATCCCTCGCAATACTGTGGCCGCGGTTGCTCAACGGTAGAGTGCTCACCTCTGGTGTAAGGGATCGTCGATTGGAACCCCGCTCATGCCATGTGGGCATTGTGGTGGACAAACACCGTCTTCGTGGGCTTTGTCAGGGTTCCCTCATTTTCTCCTACATTCTTCATTCCACTAATTAATCTCATCATCACCCACTGGAAATTAAATTCAAATTCCCTCAATAAATCTGGCGTGGCCCCTGGAAAACCTCAATCAGAACGTATGACCATTACATTCGAACCTCCCAAAAGTCTTTATTATCAGTTCTTGCGTTACGACCACATACAACTTCTTGTCTTATCCAGAAGCGTTGCTCAAACTTCATAAATATGCTAGAACCTAAATAACCGATTTGACAGGGGAATTTTAATTTATCTGCCTCACAGTGACCTGTTTCTTCCTACATCACCACTAGACTGGATTTCGAATGTTTTGCAGGTGCCGACACTATCTTCGTTCCAAGAGTCAAGGGTTATAATAAAATGCAAATTTATGTAAAACTTTGACTATGTGACTCTTGTGAAAAAGTAAACTTGTGATTAATAGCATTTCACAGTTTATATATTGCAAATTACTCGTCCTCTTGTATAGTTTCAATATGATTAAATAAATGGGCTATGATGCTATCTGCGGGGCAGAGGGGATACATGCTTTTGCTGAATTGAGCCCTATATCATTCCGGCCGGCAGAAGGAACATAATGGCCGTCACTAAAGTATACGAACATGGTGTACCATGCCTCATTGTGTGACATTCACTTTTATTATCTCTGCGCAATTATTAAGTTTAGTCAGTAAGTTATTATTCCACTTCATAATTCACAAGCCATTGAAGTATTGATTGAATGCCAAAAATCACCATAACACCTTACAGTCCTGGGCCAAAGTGCCTTAACCCAACATTTCGGTATATACAATATATTTTGATGGTTTCTTTATGAAAAAAAAGTGCGCTGAAACCGAATCTGATGGGTATACGTTTCATACCTTTGAGCGTTTCGAGATACGTCATCATCAATATGGCTATCCTATACCTCGTATTATGACGTTGATCGATATACATTAAATACACCCATGTCTGGTATCAAATGAAAGCCTTAGATGCTTGGAGTTGAACTAAATGAGTTGATGGCGTCCTTGCAGTGACTATTCATTGTTTTTTTACATTGATAATCAGGGCTGTAGTCGAGGGTATACGGAAGTATACGTCGTATACCCTTTGATTAACCTTACACATTAGCGTATACCTTCTGTTACGGTTTGTATGCTATCTACTTTCGCTTCATTTATTTACTTAATTTGACAATTACCCCGGTGAGATTACTACGGTCAAATATTTTGGTTCCACTTGGTCGGGAACAAAATTTTGAGAAGGGAATGAGCGTATAACTACATGATGCTTGTCAGTCAGTATTTTATCACTATCTTTTGACTGCAACAATAATTTTGTAGAAATGTGTACAAGCAATTTTGTTAGCTTGGCTTTTTATGGTTTTGAGTAATATGAGATTTGACTTTAAAAAAAAATCACGGTGGATGTTTTACTTTTCGATGTGCGGGATAAGTCCCATGATACTATAATTATGGTCAGATTTGTGACGTGCAAAGCAAGTAAGTCAGAAGCCAAGGGATACACGTGACATTGACGAAAAAAAAAAGGTAACCTTTTATATCTGGTGTAGTAAAAAGTAATCCATTATTTTGCCAATAGATGGCTTCAGTGATCTGTATCTCGCGTTGTATACGTCCGATCGGGTTCAACGAGATGGCATTCAAACGATGAGATTGCGTACTACAAACACTGTTCAGATAGTTGTGATGAGTTGACTCAGTGTTGTGTGAGCGCGCGTCAAAATGGACACTAGCAAAGAGAAAATACGCTATATTTTACAGTTTTTCTTCGATAAAGGCGAAAACGCAAGCCAGGCGGCTGCAAATGTGAATAGTGTTTATGGTCCTGATACTGTAACAGGCAATCACGCGCAATTTTGGTTTCGTCGATTCCGTTCCGGTAATTTTGACGTCAAAGATGTACCACGCACTGGAACGCCAACTGTCGAAAATGTCGATAAAATCATGGACATTGTCGCGTCCGACCGTCATGTAAGCACTGTTCCGATTGCCCAAGAGCTAAACATTGCACAAAAAACCGTGTGGAACCATTTGCATAAGGCTGGATACACAAAGAAGCTTGATGTATGGGTGCCACACGAGTTAACGCAAAAAAACCTCATGGACCGAATTTCCATCTGCGAATCGCTGCTGAATCGCAACAAAAGCGACCCATTTCTGCAGCGGTTGGTGACTGGTGATGAAAAGTGGATCACTTACGACAACGTCACGCGAAAACGGTCGTGGTCGAAGCGCGGTGCGCCGGCGCAAACGGTGCCCAAGCCAGGATTGACGGCCAGGAAGGTTTTGCTGTGTGTTTGGTGGGACTGGCAGGGAATTATCTACTATGAGCTGCTCCCCTACGGCCAAACCCTTAACTCGGAACTATACTGTCAACAATTGGACCGTCTGAAGGCAGCAATCGCCCAGCTTAGGCCAATAGGAGAGGCATTGTGTTCCACCAGGACAACGCCAGGCCACACACATCGATAGTGACTCGCCAGAAGCTCCGGGAGCTTGGTTGGGAGGTTCTTATGCATCCACCTTATAGTCCGGACCTGGCACCGAGTGATTACCATCTGTTCCTGTCCATGGCGAACACGTTTGCTGGTGAAAAATTCGCTTCAAGAGAGGCTTCTGAAAATCGACTGTCTCAATTTTTTGCCAATAGGGACAAGGGCTTCTATGAGAGAGGCATCATGATATTATCTTCCAAATGGCAACACGTTATCAAACAAAACGGCGCATATGTGACCTAAATCGGATCATTCTAACTATGGTAAGTCAAGCCTTCAATGTCATGCAAAAATAATGGATTACTTTTTACTACACCAGATATATAACCCGAAATATGCGACACAAAACTCATATTTCCCAAGCAGCACACGATATCGGCCCAATATTGGACCAACCTTGATCGATATTGGCCGGTACTGACCCAGTATTGGCCCGATATCATGTGCTGTTTGGGATTGTAGAAAGAAACTTTGGACCTTCATGCTTCTATGTACAAAATGTAACAATTTTTGTGTCGCATATACAACGGAGTATCAAAAAGTTTTTGCAATCATCTGGAAAGAAACGTCTTAGGGAAACGTATACATTATGGTGGAATTAGTCCTTCTTCACATAGTCGCCATGCTTGGTGACACATTTCTGCCAGCAGTCTTTCGCAGTGTAATCAGTTCTTGATTAACTCCAGGCACCTAGGACTTTCATTTGATATCAAACATGGGCATATTTAGTGGCAGTTGATCAACGTCCTAATAAGAGGTAATATTATAGGGCGGCCATATTGATGACGTCATATCTCGAAACGCTCAAGGGTATGAAACGTATACCCATCAGATTCGGTTTCAGCGCACTTTTTTCATAAAGAAACCATCAAAATATATTGTATATACACCAAAACTGCCACATGTCCCCTTACCACAACCACAGAGTAAAATACACTTTGTGGTCAGAGGCTCTCTTGCTGTTTTCTTCTTTATACATTTTTTCGAAGAGTTGTTAATCCAAAACAAGACAATAAGACCTGGCCAAAGCCCTCACTGAAGGAGATAAAGAACAGAAACTCTTCTCCCTCAAGGCAATAAATCATTACATGGAAGGAGAAAGGAACTGTGGATGTCACAACGGCAAGCAACTTTCTACATGCATATCTAGCTTAGTTGGCAATACTTGCAGCTGCGCATTCTCGATTTGTTCTCTGCAAATAATTACCACCGTTTACACTATGTGGCAGCACTTACAGTTCAGATGATAGTGGCCTCTACTGGTGTAAACATGGAATTCTTTTAAGTCGGTTGAAGAACACATTGTCCCAATAAGCGGCTTTGAAGTTCTCTGTATACATATTTTACTCTGTGCTACAACTTATAAAGCAAAATACAAGGCCGTATCAAAAAGTTCCCGAACTATGTCTGTTGCGCGACAACATATGGCAACACATTGTTGCGCTCGCAGCGAGAGTGAGCAGCAATCTTGAGAACGTAGTGTACCACGTGACATCGTTGTGTTTACATCGCGAGTTGTTTATAGTGGAGCTTTTGTGATCACATATGTGTGATAGTCTGCGATTATATCATCGACAGAAAGCCACAGTGAACAGGATTTTAAAACGTTCCTTCGCGTTTTCTATATATTTATATATAAAGGTTGACGTTTATGTCCTTTTCCGTTTCTACCGTCGATCTCGCAGTTATGCAACAAACAAGATACATTTCAAATTTTCTTTCTTCTTTTACACTTTACACGTTAGAGTTTCCGTGCTGTGTATGAAGTCATCATATTCCAGCCAACCTCCTAGGCATGTTGAACTGCGCTGTATTCGTGGCATTCGCAATCGCACATTTCATATACAACATCAGTAACGTCTGTAAATATTGACTAATTTCTCTCTCCGCAACCAAAAAAATCACTTACAAATCATTCTTTCACACGTGAGTCGTTCTCAGATGCCGTCTGAAAAGCTTATCATAGCAATGATGTATGTATGAATGTTGTGCAATTCCGCAGACAAAAGCGGGAAACTTCAAAATTTGCAGAAAATTAAATTTCATTTTTCTGTCCTTGCTTTTAGACTCAAAAAATAAGGGTATTACTTTCTGAGTAGGCCTCGTACATAGTTTCTTGTATTGAAACGGAATTTAGTGCTCAACAAGAGTGTATTAACAGATATGATGCAGCTATTCACCCCAATCGTTCGAAAAAAAAATAACCGTCATCGCACCTCATAAAAAACTTCTATTCGTAATCATTTACGTGACGATTGTTCTTGAAATTTGATTTTGATTTATAGCCTTCAGTCATCTTTTGGCTCAGAACGGAATGGTTAGGTAGGGAATGGAAAAGGTAACAGCCAGAGCCTTAATTAAGGTACATTCCACAATTTTGCATGGCGAAACTAAGGAAAATCTTGAAAAAAAAAAAAAAAAACCTCCGCCGAGATGGTCGGACGGGGCGGGGGGGGGGGGGTTACCCGTGTACCCATGCCAATCAGAAGTCCACGCCGTTACCACCTAAACCACGTGGGTTGGGTTTGAATGTTCTTGGAATCACTTCCCTCAGTCTGAAAGTACTTGCGATGCCCTGGGTTTTCTACGTAATGAAAAAACAGTTTCCTACATACCTTTTACAACAGATATTAAAAAACGAAAGCACAGAGAAGGAAAAAATAAAGGAAAATTTAATCGATTTTCGACTCCTCTGTCTTTAAAATAGATATTGGATGTCTTAATTTACGTAAGCCTATAAGAAATTTTATCATTTTCTCGTTACAAATGCTTTTTCCCCCTTAATTACGGAAGATAAAGATAAAACTAGTTAACAAGAAAATGCTTTACAAGGGGATGGGGACATAATCGACTTTGAAGTTAATTAGCAACTTTCATATCGGTTAATATACCGAAGGGACTTTTTCTGCTTTACTAGATGCAAAATTAAGTTTAGGCGTATACAAGCGATGTAGGTTGTTGTACAAGGGACTTTAACGAATGAAGCATTATATGAGGGGCAGTCAAATAAAAACAGGTCAGAAGCTAAAAAGTGTCAATAAACATTAGTACTTTAAAAGTAATCTCCAAATCAGTATTCCACTAGGAGATAAGACGGTAAATCCCATCCTTGAAGAAGCTTCTGGGCTGCTGACGGAACCACCTTTACCTAGTCACACACGTCCGATAAATTTCATGGCGTGAACTCTGGTAAGTGCCACAGTAGCGTTTTCACACAGGCGGCGCCCTGACTAGTGATGACTGCTGACCCGAGTCGACTCGGGAAACTGTGTGAACAGAAGTGGACTAAATCAGACATAGTCGTGTCAACGCGGGCCAAAATATGCATAGTTGTATAGGATGGTCGATGCTAAAAATCTTCCAAGTTCGAGAACTTGCACAACATTGCAATATTGAATTAATATTATTCAATGCAGATTTAAAAGAAACATTTGTATTTAATACTTAATTTGCTTCAGTACTGAAAACAACTGGACGCGTGAACCAACTTACTGACTATAGCTAGTATCACGTGACATTTTTTTTATATTACACTAAGAACCAGACAGGCAGTTATGGTCCAAGTCCGCATTATGTCTGAGGAATAACGTTCCTCCGCAACCACTGGAGTAGGGACAGAGAGGGTGGCAGCCAGAGTCTCTGTGTAGGTACCACTCTGGTATTTGTCTGCTGAAACAGAGGCAACCTCCTAAAAAACTTAGTAACTATGGCCAGCAACAAGACTCGAACCTGCTTGACTCCCCAGAATCGATCTGCCACCCTAAACACTAAACCACTCACGTTGGGTGTGGCATTTGTACACGTCTTGCAATATTTTTTTTTAGTTCTCTTTTAACTAAAAATACTCCTCGAAGACTACTTCCAACACTGAACAGAAAAGAAACAGAACACAGAAACCGAATGGACATAAATCTTTGAACAAGCACTTCACAATGTACTTTTTTATTCTATTCTCTTTCTTTCTTTTTCTCTCTCTGCTTCTCAAGACGTTAGAAGAAAAAAAAACGTCGTCCTCAAAACCCACTCCCCATCGATTCCTTTCCGGTGAGAAATTTCCTGAATCCGGCAGCGCTGCTGTTAAATTAGTTATCTCTTGACGTAAGACAAGAAACGAAACGGATCTTAAGTAGGAAGGAAGGACAAGCTCGAAGAATGAAAAGGACCAGGAAATAAAACTAGAAATACAAACGGCTAATATCATTTTCTGCACAACCGGGAATCGAGTACCTTTTGACTCAGAAAGTATAACTAATTGGATACCCTCTCTGGAGATCAGATCGATCACATATTCTGCCTATTGTTTGTAAAAGGGTTCTTCAACAAGAAAGGAAAAAAAAACCCTTTGGTGTACGCGTACCTTCTCTTTACTGGTTGAGGGTCGGACTGGAGTAATTGGCTGTCTAGGAGACGCCACCAACAGCTGAAATTTGTCACCAATATTTTGGGCGAAATGATATATAAACCCAATGCGATGTCGTGGAAACAGATCTGGATGTGTCGCAATAAACACAAAGCCACTGTAGTCAGTTGAATATCTCACTGAGAACAGTATAAAGCATTGCGTACTTGGTTTGCACTGAGCCTGTAGGTATTCAAAAGTTAGGGAATGAGTCACATGGTCGTTAAGCAGAAGTTTATTATTTTTTTCTTATCCATACACACTATATTTATACATTTCCAAAGCTTCTTCTAACTGATGAAAATAAAAATAAGATATACACTATATAAAGGATGAGGCGTCAGTTATAAAGGGGCGAGACGAAGACAATTGTGCAGACGGAAACATGTGGTTGTAACGAGACAGCAATTGTACAAAATCTTCTGAAGAGCGAGAAAGTAACGGAGTGGTTTGTTGTGCTTGCATTTGGTGTCACCATCGGTCCTTACTTCTTCAAGAAGAAACACTAATCTGTTACTATGGATACTGGGTGCTACCGCAAAATGCATGACATGTTTCTTCGTTTAGAACTCCAAAGTTTGACCCTTACACCAACATTTTGGTTTCAACAGGATGGTGCTACACCATAAATCGCAAGGGTAAACAGTAATGTTCTTCAAACAATGTTCCACGGCCCTTTCCTTTCGCGGTTTGCAGTCCCTAACTGGTCAGCTTGATCTCCCGATTCTACACAGGTACATTAAGTTTAAAGTGTATGCTACCCGACAATGGGTGCACAAAATTCTTTTGTGCAATAATTCTCAAGAATCTACAACAGTGAACATCTTCCCACGAAATTTCTTGTAGTTCAATTTACATTGTCTACTGGTATATGCTACACAAAGAAAATTATGAAAATTGATACCAATCATTATGATGGCCCAGTGATAAACTACGTGGACAAAAGTGGTGATACCATTAATGACGACGTATGGTCTCAGAAATAAGGTCCAATGACGGTCGTAGTGGTCAAATTAGGAATTAGGATCAGAGCTGAAACGAGGGACCCGAACCCGATAACCCGGGGCGCAGAGCAATTTTTAACTGTTTCGTTTGAACAGTGTTTCTTCCAGGAATGACTGGGAGTGTTGCCCCCAGAGAACAACACAGTCGACGCCGGAAAGTTCGTAACAATAATAATAGCATACGGAAATAATCTCACATCTCCGGAAAGTATAAAAATTTCCCCGGAAGTGTGCGAATAATCGCTGACCGAGGTAATCGTGTGGTCTGAGGCGTTAGTCAACATTTGATCATTGGGTGGCCGGATCACAAAGTCAGTCTGGGCATTTGAGTCAAGACCAGATCTCGGGGTCAGTCAAACCACTCCGGTCATACGGGTCAGGATCACCAAAAGTGACCCAATTTCAGGATAAAACACCGCTTAGACCTATATCATATCGATATAACAACAACGAGCCAAGATACTATATTTCTAAATGTCCTTTATTTAATATGACCGTCTTGGGCATTTTCGACGCCTTTGATTTGAGGATTAAAAAAATATCCTACTCATCAAAGTGATGTCTCTATAAACATGCCAAAATTAACTGACGTTGGTGCATAGATAAACACCAAACAAAAACTTTTTCAGTTTTATTATAGTATATTGTTGTAGAGGCGACCTAGTCTAAGATAAGATCACTTGAAAATACGCCAACGAATTCACGCGACAAGACGGAATGTGAGAGCTAGTTGACACAAAATGCAGCAAAACAACTAGAAATGCGGAACACATTCCATGCGCGTTATCGACTTACAGACAAAGGAAGGCAGTAGGCTATGGTATCATCACATATCAGAGGATGATCACAACATCAAAGAAAGACAGGTACACCGAAAATCAGAGAACGTCAGAGGTCCAAGAGAGTTTCAAAAGTCGTCAAGTGCTTTTGGACATGCTAGACGCCACTCCAAGATAGACACGTCAGTCTTTTCCAGGTTCCACTAACTAGGATTCTCAGACCGACTGCCCGCCTGTGGGTCGCGCCAGACCAAGGCCTGGAGATAGTCTCAGCCACCTTCAGCATTATGCGATGAAATGGTTCCTATTTCCTAGTTGCTGCCATGATTGTCCCCTTCAGTATTTGAGCAAACAGAATCATCAGTAGGAAACGTCTTGGGTTGGAGTTTTGTCGTCCGTCATCTTCAAGGGTAAATGAGGCTTTGATTAGGCTACGTCTGTTTCTTGTAAATCCGTCTGGGTTTTATTTGCCAACCATCTTTGCTTCGACCTTTGTAACCTTGGGTCTAATTAACACTTAATTTTGTAATTCGAATTGTTATTCCTACCGCTCCAAGACCCCCAATGTCTACTAGAGCTAAGCAGCAAACCCCCACGAATATCATCCCTCTCCGTTGCCAGTTGAAGTTGATTTTTGGGTTCACACCAGGCAACTGCTAGGCTAGTACTCAATCTCGATTTGGTTGGAGCAACAATATACATTTTAGAATTCCATAAGAAATGGAGTACACATTTCATAATGACACTAAATGGCGTACGTTAGCGAGTCACATTTACCCATCCTCAAAGCCATTAATGATTTACGCTTCCATTCAATATCAGAAATAATATAGTCCTTGTGCCAGACAAGTTGTTGGTATAAAATGGGGGGACCAGATGAAACTTTCAGCACTTGTACACTGGCAAGTATAGAGCACGAAAATACGTGATATACATTCCAAAAGGGTAGCTATCCAAGATGGCAGCCGACGCAATTTATTAAAATCAACATATCTCGGCTACGAGTTATCCGATTTCGATCATTCTTTTTTTAAAATGAAAGATACTTTTATTGGCTACATTTATGTTCATTAGCAATATTTCCATAAATCTAATAGTTTTTCAATTAAATGTAAAAAAGTTTAATTTTAGCCTAAAATATTTTCTTATTTAATATTTAACTTTGAAACGACTGGTTTTAGATAAATCTATGTCCTTACACAAAATATAGCGTATAACCTAGGCTTTAATTAAAAAAAAAAGATCAATTAAATCCGACAAGTATAACCAGAGGTATGGACAATTGTTTGAAAATTTCTGCAGTACGAGTTAACATTATGGAGGCACTAATGCGTGTAAAAGCTACATGATGATTTGGTATAAAACAGGGGCACAGATGAAACTTTTAGCACTTGTACACTGGCATGTGTAGAGCACGAAAATACGTGATAGACATTCAAAAAATGTAGCTATCCAAGATGGCGCCCATTCAAAATGGTGGCTATCGCCAATTTTCAATGGTACATATATCCGCATCGCATATCTCGTCTCTAAATTATCCGAATCGATGGTTCCTTTTTAAAATTAAATATATTTTCTTTTAGTTCAATGAGAAATATCATAAATCTAATATTTTTTTTCAGTTAAATATAAAAGTGAGAATTTTAACCGAAATTATTTTTATTAAATTTTTGACTGAGGCAGATTTTAGGTTTAGGCGAAAATTTCTTTTCAAAAAAGGAGGAAAAACAAAATTTTATGCATGATATTTTCTTATTTAAATTTGCATAATATTTTCTAAAAAATGTTATAAAACTACTATTTTTAGATAAATAAATGCTTTTGCAAAAGACACTGCTTTTATTTGAAGAAAATAGCATTAATACGCTAATTATTAATCTGAACCAGAGCAATTACTGCGTATTTCTGTAACAACTGCAACGCAGGATGGCAAGTACAACAGTTTCTGGTGCAAATGCTCCGACGATCAAATTTATGCATAGCTTTCCTTCGCTGTCCTTTCTCCATTCATACTCTTCAGCATCTGGAATACTTAAGAGTATTTTCCAAGTCTTCGTATCTAAATCCCTATCTGGAAATTTGCGCGTTCCAATGTATCCTTGCATGATGGTAGTTAGCAACAATCGACTTCACCCGCCTTTGGATGTAAATTATTTCATCGCAGCTAGTTGGCACTTCCAATTTATATTTTCTTGGAATACATGTCACAAGTAAATTTCCAAGTGTCTTGAATAACTAATCTAGAACAGTTCACTCGATTCCTATGCTTCTGAATGTTGTGACATTATTTTGTGCTGTTCCAGAAAACCTTTTAATCTTTCTTTGTCCTGCAAATGCATTTACACTGTCACAGCCTGACCTGAATGGAATCTTATTACAGCTGATGCCACTTCTTAATAAATTTCTGATAGGTCTACACTCTGGCCAATATAAAGTACTTTCAGTTAGTTTCTAAGCCTATTACAATGCATTTACTTGCTTTAACCTGTTTGTACAGTGCAACAGAAAACCAAACTTTTTATTAGTAGTGATTTCTAAGGTCCAGATTAAAGGATATTATTACAATTTTCCGCAAATAAAAGTTTAAATTAAAAGAAGAGTCTTTTGAATTTAATTTTAAGACCTTTAGGCAACTTTCGGTCAGACAGGACGGATGATGAGATGAATTGGTGGAATAAAGAAACTGAGAAGAAACGGGAGAAGCCCGAGAAAAACCATGCATACGCTGTTAATCTACCACAAAGTCCATAAAGCAGGAGCAGGGGTCGAACCGACCACCCCTAGCATCAGAGGTGAGCGCTAAACCGTTAACCTACCGCGACTCAGCAGCATTTTGAAAGCAAATATTTATCTAAAAAATATCGTTTCCTAATAAGACCTTAAATAAGAAAATAATAAATATTTTTTGTTATTTTTTAATTTCACTTAATAAAACCAAAACTAAATATACTTAAGTAAATATTAAATAAAATAATTTAGGTTAAAATGTACATTTTTAAATTTAACAAAAAATCTCTTTTATATTTATGAAAATATTCCTCTTAATAAAAATTGAAGGCAAAGAAATGAACTTTCATTTAAGAAAAGGAACCATCGAAATCTCGTAATACTGAGAATTGGCGATAGCCACCATTTTGAATAACTACCGTTTTGTGATGTCTATCACCCATATTCGTGCTCTTCATAGACAAGTGTTCAAGAGCTGAAAGTTTCATTTGTTCCCTGCATTTTATATCAAATCATCACGTAGCTTCTACACGCATTAGTGCCTCCGTAATGTTACTTCGCATTGTAGAAATTTTCAATCATTTGTCCATATCTCTGGTTATACTTGTCGGATTTTTTTAAAATTAAAGCCTAAGTTACACGCTATATTTTGTGTAAGGACATGGGTATATCTAAAACCAATCGTTTGAAAGTAAAATATTAAATAAGAAAATATGTTAGGCTAAAATGAAACTTTTTTACATTTAACTGAAAAATTATTAGATTTACGAAAATATTACTCATAAATAAACATGTAGCTGATGAAAATATCTTTCATTTAAAAAAAGAATGATCGAAATCGGATAACTCGTAGCCGAGATATGTTGATTTTAATAAATAGCGTCGGCCGCCATTTTGAATGGCCGCCATCTTGGATAGCTATTCTTTGGGAATGTCTATCACGTATTTTCGTGCTCTATACATGTCAGTGTACAAGTGCTGAAAGTTTCATCTGGTCCCCCCATTTTAGACCAAATCATCGTTTTTTGGCTTCTGGCACGACTAATATACATCACGGAAAGAATACCTTGTATAGTACACATTTCCCTCTCGTCTCTGAAAAGACACAAATCAAAGAAGAAATACGGTTAAAAGCATAAACGTTGTAAAACACCATCTTCTAGACTAACACCTAGCAATACATTCTCTCCAATATCTTCTAAATGAATTCATGTACTTAAAACATTTAACATGCATGTTTTATAAGCTCTTTAGGTCTTGAAAGGTCCAGTGAAGTGTTAGGACAGTGAAAGTGAATGGTTAAGTTCTGTCTTTAAATGATTCAGAACCAATATCAAACACGAATGACGAGAATGTTAAATATTGAAAACATTGTGAGAATTTAAAAGCACGTTATTTTGAATTTGAGTATTCTGAGTGAAACATCAGACGAGAATCAAGGCGAAAAGAATAAAAATTTTCAACAATGAAATGAAACTATCCTTTTTTCAAATGAATGTTTTTTCTACACAGTAAACAAGCAGCAATAAGTTTATACTGTAAAATAAGACCACACCCGATGACAGCGTAGGAGTACTGAAGTACGTATAGTGAAACTAGCATGCATTCTCTAAACGGAGAAAGTTAATGAAATGAAAAGGACCTGCCAGGCCGAATAAGTCGAGGTTACTGAGCTCAAATCTGAAATCCGTTTATCTGGTTTCATTGAGGCGATAAATCTTAAACTGGTGAAAGCTAATCAAACTAGAAAGGAGCTGTCACTTTCAGAATTACCACATTAAAAATGGTCGGATAAATCGAGATAGTCCAACTCTGCATTGTAGAACGGAACATATTATTATTATTATTATTATTGCACGTGTCAGGTAAGTTTAACTGATCACTTTGATGCACTGTCACTTCCGAACATTTGCATCAATACAATTGGCAAGAACAGGAATAAAGCCCGAGTAATCTCGGTAAAAGCCTAACCCATTTCTTTAATCAAAGAAACATAGTCGAACTCGTGCTCGCTATATATTATCCCACATAACAAAATGACGTCCCAGGGATATCTGACGGATCTCCTGGCAGGATATCGGGACGTCCGTAGGACGTCCTGTTTAAGTCCCGTTTACATCCGTGGGACGTATAGTTATAATTAATCCTTCGTATAACTATACGAAGGCATATCCTTCGTATAGTTATAATTAATTAAATAATAATAATAGTAAGGTCGATTTAATTTATAGAAATTTCAGGTAGGTAATCCCGCACGGCTTTCCGGGGGACATCTAGGGGACCTCCATACGGGATGAACTGTTTGTATTGCCCATAGAGTTATCCCACGGACGTCCTTAGGACATCGCTATGGGAGCAGGACCATTCTGACGGTAATGGGATCTAAATGGGACGTCCCAAGAACGTACTCTGCTATGTGGGATATTATTATTATTATTATTATTATTATTTTTTAGTATTATTGACTTAATAAGACTTCGTTGTATTCCGGTTTCCATGCGCTTTAGTATCCCATAAGTACGAACAACGAATAATGTATAACTTTGGTTCTAGTCAGATAGAGATCGTATTTTAGAATGTTACCGTAAATATAATTGCGATCCACTATAGTCCTCTAGCCAACTAATCATGCAAGAACATATATACAATATTCCATAATATCCTCTTTATTTGATACTAAACCAGTTGTGGTTTCTTCATAAGCAAGTAGTAGTGTAAATAAACTACATCCGTATTTGCTGGTGGCACGTGTCTAAATGACTACATGAACATATCACCATTTTGCACATATTTCGTACTGACAAGCAAACATACTGATAGGGCAGAAAAAAAAGTTCTAAATTTCTTTCTTCCATCATGGTTAGAATGTCAAAATATGTGCACATGCAAATTTGGGCACCTCGAGAGCAATTACTTTGGTAGATATCGATGGTATAATAGTCAGATTCGTGTTTCTAGACAGTGAAGAAAAAGTGTGGAAATACCCTTATATTTGTAAACTGTTGACAGAAACGTAAAAGCACAGACACAGTAATGGGTACTGGGTGGAAGGCGCAACCTGTTGGAGGGTATGTTCTTCACGGCCGCCATCTTGAAGTCGGCCATATTGAATTTCGATTTTTTTTTCTTAAATGGGAAGGGGATCGTGTAATATGTCATTCTGGGCTAGACTTTTACGGGAGACACGTTTCTGAAGTCAGTTTTGCCGTAAATATATTATTGTGAGAGATAATGGTGTGTGACATTAGTATGGGCTAATGATGTAATGACCTGAAAACAACCATTTTGTTTTGAAAGAACGAAGAAATTGAAACCTAAATGTATACAAATTGTTCATGATTATATTGCGAAATCTATATGCATTTGTATCTATTTAATTTACATTTTCTTCATGATTTAAAGCAAAATGGTTGTTTTTAGGTCATTACATTATACTAATGTCACACACCATTATCTCTCACAATAATATATTTACGGCAAAACTGACTTCAGAAACGTGTCTCCCGTAAAAGTCTAGCCCAGAATGACATATTACACGACTCCCTTCCCATTTCAGAAAAAAAAATTGGAAATTCAATATGGCCGACTTCAACATGGCGGCCGTGAAAAACATACCCTCTAACAGGTTGCGCCTTCCACCCAGTAAACATTACTATGTATTTTGCTTTCCATTTCTTTCAGGATTTCACAAATATAAGGGTATTTCCACACCTTTTCTTTAGAACTTTTTTCTGTCCCATTAGTATGTTTGCTTGTAAGATTTTTTGAAGGGAATATCAGTTTTAAAATGATAAAATCTGTTTTATAGTAGATAGTTTTTCAAGCTATTATACCACCTCGTAAAGTTTATGATAGATTGCACCCAAATTATAGATATTTTTCTATACGCCCTTCCGTTTAGCTAATTCCTTCGTCATTTCATGGCGAATTCTGTTGACAAAGAAGAGTTGCATTCTATTAAGTCAAGTTACAAATATACTGGAAAATAAACACTTATTGTAGACCTTTTTTTATCATTTACTGAAATTCTCGTAATTTTGTTTTCAAGAAGTGTAAGAAATATATGCGTGAAGTTTCAGGAGCTTTTCATGTGTTTCTGAAGATGAGTTTTGAACTCAGTTCTTTAGAACATTTTAGGAACACTTAGTGTACACATTTCCTCACAAAATTTCATGATAAACTCCATCTCACATTTCGGCTTCTTGAATCTTTAATATGGCTGAAAGGTAATTAGTGAATTATCTGTTCCTGGCAGCTGATAAAACTAGGAACTATCATCGCAGTATGCTCGTAACACAGTGCACTCTGTTAACAGACTGTTGAAGCTATAAATATCACTCGGAAAGCGTTGAATAGCTACTGCTTTCGTGGTCTAGTAAGGAACACTTCAGACCAGGGTGCTAGAGGACCCTGGTTCGAAACCCGACCTTTTTTTTTTAAAGAAACATTACATTTTCTTACATTCTGTTTTCGAAAACTGCTCTGCTTCAATGAAGTAGCTTAGAAAAGTCAGGTTACATTATTTGTTTCTTTCTGTGCAATAGATTGATCTCAAAATTCACTGACATAGGTTAGCAAAAGCTAGGTTAGTTTTTCTTATATATACGCATTCGAAACATTGATTATAAAATTCACAGACGTAAGCTAGAAAATCAGGTAACATTTTTTAAAATCATAAGCCATGTGTTAGAAAGTGGTCTTTCTAACTGCCTTTTCTCTGAAATCCAAAACAGAAATTAGTGTAAATAATTATTCATGATCCATATTTACTGATTATGTGTGTTATTTAAATGTACAATATTAATGTAAATGTAAAGAATAACAAACCCGGGCCGGAAAAATTATCAATACTTATTATTAGTTATTTAAATATTATGTATGTACTCGTATTTTGTGTTGTTTATATTATACGTATTTGGATGTCTATTTTATTTTGAAATATTCTTCAGCATAGCCATTGAAGAAGCAGCCTCTTTTGAAAGCAGCAGGCAAGGCAACCCACCACTGTATAACTTACTTGTTGACTAACTTTTTTTTCCCTATGTAGAGTATAGCGGCAGATCGACTTGTCGCTTAGGGAAACCAGGGGGATAGCTTTCTAATTTGAAACTATAGGTAGGAGGGAGGATATTGGTCTCGATATATAAGCGTATATTTCAAAGGGCGTTCTTTGTCCCCTTTCTTGTACAACAAAATGATAACGGCATTGTTCCAACTTCTGGGTATTTCTCTCTTCCTCAAGCACATCGAGAATAATTTAGCAACTTCCTCTTTCATCTTTTCACCTCCCCATTTAAACATCTCTGCTGTGAGTCCATCTTCTCCTGGTGATTTTCCGTTCTTCATCCCTCGAAGTACTTTATCCACTTCTTCTTTCATTACGTCTGGCACATCATCATCAATTTCTTCTGAATCTTCATTTCCTAGTTCTTCCTCGGAGTAGTACAATTCTGTGTAGAAATTTTGAAATATGTTTATAATTTCTTCCTTATTTCGTGTTACGGTCCCGTCTGGTCTCTTAACTGCAATTATTTGCTTTTTCCCTATCATGAGCTGCTGTTTGGCTTTCTTCAGGCTCTTGTTTTCCTCGATTGTATTTTTAACAAGATTTTCGTTATATCTTCGTACATCCTCTCTTATTTTCTTTCTTACGGTTTTATTTAGTTCTATGTACTCAATCCTCTTTATGCAATTTTCCTCTTCTTTCATTTCCCTTCTTTTCTTCATCAAGAGCTTAGTTTCTTCTGAGATTTTGCTCTCTTTTTTCTTTCTGGTTCCTGCT